>PITA01000092.1:253480-392392 GCA_004023965.1 Spilogale gracilis | reverse complement strand
CTCCTCTCCTCTCCTCTCCTCTCCTCTCCTCTCCTCTCCTCTTGGGCTGCTCGGCTTTAAACGTGTGTTTGGATGTTTATCATCTCCTGGTGAAAGGAATGCTGGGGATGCTGGTAACTTTTCCCATCGAGGAAAGCGTGGAAAGCAGAATTCAGCAGAAAACTGGGGATTGATCATTTTGGGCCTCTTTTTCACTTTGTCAGTCCACCCAGTTCTTGTGGAAGCTAAGTGGCTTATCTACAATGCTATGTATCAGGTGAAAGCAGTTCCAGGGGAAAAAAGCAGCATAATAGATGAGATTTGGGCAAGAGCTGTAGGCGCTGTGCAGTGGGTAATGAAGAGATAGAAATATTTTGTTTTTATAAAAGTCATCCATGATCACTAGAAGAGAAACATCAAACATCATGTGGCCCAAAGGCCATCACAGAAAGCAATCATGTGGAAAATGAGAGTACCCGATAACTCATGTGTGGGTATAATGTCTTCCCAGGCAGAGAGAGAAAGAGTGAGAGAGAGAGAGCGAGCGAGCACACAAGCGGGGGAGAGGGAGAAGCAGACTCCACACCAATCAGGGAGCCCGATATGGGGCTCGATCCCAGAACCCCTGGATCATGACCTGAGCTGAAGGCAGGCACTTAATCAACTGAGCCACCCAGCCCCCCCCCCGTACCCATTTTTTAAAAGCCAAATTTGGGATTACTCTAGGCATCTCCAAAGATACGATTTGTAATCTCTCCAAAGTTAGTATGCCATGATTCTTTCCCCAGGTCATTAAGTATTCTTCTGTACATGATAGTTGATCATTCGGATGAACAGAATATGATATATTTAAGCAGCACCCTGTTATTTGGCGTGGGGTTTGATGAACAGATACTGTTTCAAAGGAACCTTACGTGGTGCTGCGAAAGTAGATGGCTTAGGTTATATAGTGTGTTTGGTCCACTTCTTAAGACTTCCAAGCAAGGCTGATGGTGTCAGCTCCATTTCCTTGTTGGTAAAAGAATGCTTTCAACAGCAACTGGCTCCTTGAGTGGTCCTAACAATTAGATGAGCTGCTCCATGTTCATTTCTTAGCATGGATCCTAACAGACTAATCAGTAGATGTTAAAACTACAAGCTTGAGTTTTGTCTCACTGCTTCACCATCTCGCGTACTTACCTGCTGTTAGAATTAGGGTCCCAGGGAATGAAAACTCTTTTCATCAAACAAGTCGAATTTCAGAATGCAGACTGTTTTCAGATAAGTAGCCCCTATTATGTATGTCCTGTATTCTGTCTTTAATAGTCTCTAGAGTCTTGTATCTTTGTGCCCACAGGCAAAGCCAGTCAAACCTTCTTGTCATACTTGTTTGTGTTTCCTTTCTTGTTTTTTTTTTTTTTTCTTTTCCAGCTCTTATCCCAAACAAATTTCTAACGTACAGAAAAGGGAGCAGGGCAACACTAAACATTGGTATGATCTCTACCTAGGTTCATCAGTTGTTGTCCTGGTTTCTGATATGTGAGTTAAAAAATGTGGGATCCTGACTGCATTTGCTGCAGAGCTCCCACGGCGGGCGGGAAGTGCACATGGGCGCCTGGCTGGCTCGCTCTGTTGAGCGTCTGCCTTTAGCTCAGGTCATGATCTCAAGGTCCTGGGATCGAACCATGTGTCTGTCAGCCTCCCTGCTCGGCGGGAAGCCTGCTTCTCCTTCTCCCACTCCCCCTGCTTCTGATCCATCTTTCTCTGTCAAATGGATAAATCAAATCTTAAAAAAAAGTGCACACTCTCAGGACAAGGGCTGATGGGAATGAGACAGTCAGAGTGCAAGGACCCTGGGCTCTGGGAAAGTGGCAATAGATCTATTGTTTGTGTAATACGAATTATGGAAAATAAATCTCAACATAGTTTCTGGCCGAGGGGAAAGAGCATCGATCCAGGCGTCCATCAACACAACAAGCTGTGCTGAGTGAAAAATGTAATTTGCCGAAGGATAGAGAGAAAGTATATCATTTATTTCATGAGATAACCAGGAAGCAACAATGTGTATGGTCTGTGGATACATACAAATGTGAGAAATCTATACAGTCTTAGGAAGAAATCCCACTATTTCCGAATAAAGGTTTCCTCTGGTTAGAGAGTAGAGGGGGATGAATACTGTACAGGAGGGGTCCACAGGGCTCCAGCTGAATCCATAATGTTCAAATTGTCTAAAGCAGGATGGTAGACACAGAGGCTCTTACTCTTTTTATACTTTTCTGTATGTAAGAAAATTTTAATGTAAAGAACTAGAGTGAAGAATCATTGCTTAAAAGCTTCTTAGAATCTCGGGGCATTTGTTTTGTGGTTGTTAAAGTCAAGACCGGGGGAGTTCAATGTTTTGTTTTTCATATATATTTTTAAATTTAATTATCATACTATAAAATTGACTTTTTAGTATACAGTTCTAAGAGTTGCTTCCTCTGCTTTGCTTGGAATAATGTTGCTATGGGTGTACAAATGTTCCTTAGAGACCCTGCTTTCCATTCTTTTGGGCATATACCCAGAAGTGGAATTGCTGGATCATATGGTAATGATCATATGGCAATTTCATTTTTAATTTTTTGAAGAACTGCCAAACTGTTTTACACAGCTGCTGTACCATTTTTTACATTGTCACCAAGAGTGTACAAGAGTGCCAGTTTCTCCACATCTTTGCCAATATTTTTTATTTTCTGTGGGTTATTGTTTTTTCTGTTTTTTGGGGGGGTTTTTTGGTAGTAGCCATTCTAATAGTGTCAGGTAGTATCTGATAGGAATTTTGATTTGCACTTCATTTTCTAATGTCCCATGTGATTCCTTCTTTGATCCATTTGTTGTTCAAGAGTGTGTTATTTAATTTTCACAAATTCGTGGATTTTCCCATTTTACTTCCATTATTGATTTTTAACCTCATCGTGTTGTGGTTTGAGCAGGTACTTTGTATGATACCTACCTTTTCTAAATTTCTAAAAAAGATTTTATTTATTTATTTGAGAGAGAGAGAGCACGAGCAGGGGGAGGGATACAGAAAGAGGAAAAGCAGGCTCCATCCCAGCAACCTGGGATCATGACCGGAGCCTAAGGCAGACGCTTAACTGACTGAGCCACCCAGGCGCCCTGATATCTGCCTTTTTAAATCTATTGAGACTTAATTTATGGCCCAGCATATGGTCTATCCCATGGGCACCTGAGAGGAATGAATTTTTTTTTTTTAAAGATTTTATTTATTTAACAGAGAGAAACACAGCCAGAGAGGGAACACAAGCAGGGGGAGTAAGAGAGGGAGAAGCAGGCCTCCCGCCGAGCAGGGAGCCCGATGTGGGACTCGATCCCGGGTCTCCAGGATCATGACCTGAGCCGAAGGCAGTCGCTCAACCAACTGAGCCACTCAGGCGCCCCGAATGAATTTTTTTTAAGGTTTTGTTTATTTGACAGAGAAGCACACAGTGAGGAGGGAACACAAGCAGGGGGAGTGGCAGAGGGTGAAGCAGCTTCCCACCGAGCAGGGAGCCCAATGCGAGGCTCGATTCCAGGGCCCTGGAGTCATGACTGGAGCCAAAGGCAGACACCTGAATGACTGAGCCATCCAGGTGCCCAGGAATGAATTCTATTGTTGCTGGTTAAAATCTTCTCTGTATGTCTGTTAGATGTTGGTTTATTGTGTTTTCATGTCCTATATTTCCTTGCTTTTCTTCTCTCTGCTGTTCTGTTATTGAGATTGGGGTATTGGAGTCTCCAAACATTATTGTAGAGCCTATTTCTCCTTTTGAATCTGTCTGTTTTTGCTTTGTATATGCTGATGATCTGTTATTAAGTATGTAAATGGTTATAATTGTTATATCTTTTGAGGTATTGAACCTTTTATGAATAAATAATATCCTCTGTCTCTTGTAAACTGTTCTGATTTATAGTCTATTTTGCCTAATATTTGTATAGCCACCCCTGCTCTTTTTTTGATTACCATTTGCAGGGAATATCGTTTTCCATCCTTTCACTTTCAAACTGTTTGTGTCTTTGAATCTAAGGTGAGTCCCTTGTAGACAGCCTAGAATTGAATCATATTTTTTATTCATTCAGCCAGTCTCTGTCCTTTAGTTGGACAGTTTTAATCCATTTACATCTAAAGTGATTACTGATAAGGAAGGATTTCTGTAATTTTGCTTATTGTTTTCCATATGCTGTATAATTTTTTGTCCCTCATTTCCTGTCTTACTGTCTTCTTTGGTATTTTGGTTGATTTTTTAGTAGTCCAACAATTGAATTCCTCTATCATTTCTGTTTGTGTATATTCTTTAACTATTTTCTTTGTGGTTATTATGGGGATTACATTTAACATCGTAAAGTTACAGCATTTTACCTTGAGTTTATATGAGCTTAATTTAAATGACATACAAAAAACTTCTCCTTTATAGTGTCATCCGCTCCCCTTTCAGTATCAATGGCACAAAATACATCTTTATGCAATGTGTGCCCCAAAATGTAATTATTTTCTAATGCATTAGTCTGTTAAATCATGCAGAAAACAAAATGTGGCATTACAAACTGAAATTATAATACTAGTTTTTACACATTGTGTTTTTTAAAAATGTATTAATCTCTTAAATTATGTAAAAAAACAAAAAGTTGGAGTTATAAACTGTTGTTAAGATGATAGTAGCTTTGGGTGCCTGGGTGGCTCAGTCGTTGGGCGTGTCTGCCTTTGGCTTGGGTCGTGATACAGGGTCCTGGGATCGAGGTCCACATGGGGATCCCTCCCTCTCCCACCCCCCCTGCTTGTGTTCCCTCTCTCTCTGTGTCTCTCTCTGTCTAATAGATAAATAGAATCTGTAAAAAAGATAATACTAGCTTTTATAATTGCCCGTGTATTTACCTTTACCACCATCTTTATTTCTTTATATGGCTTTATTTCTTTATATGGCTTTGAGTGATGGTCTGGTGTCCTTTTATTTCAACCTAGAGGACCCTTAGCATTTCCCTAAACCCTGTCAACCACTGGTTAGTTCTCCTTCACTGTAGTTTTCTTGTTTAGGGAATGTCATCAAAATGGAGTCCTGTAATACGTAACCTGTTGAGACTGGCTTTATTCACACAGCTTTAAGAGTCATCCAAGTTCTTGTGTGTATGATTTGTTCATTCATTTTATTGATATGTCTATAACACAATTTGTTCATCCCTTCACCCCTTGAAGGGTGACCATCTGTGTAAAGGTTTTTATGTAAACACATTGTCATTAAACTAGGGTAAATAGGTAGCAGCAGGATTAGTGGGTCAACTGACTAAGAGTATTTCTAAGTTCTAAAGCTTTCTATAAACTTTAGAAGAAACTCCCAAACTCTTTTCCAAATTGTTTTTACATTCTCACCAGCGGTGTATTAGGAGAGTTTCCATTTCTCTATAGTCTCTCTAACATTTGCTATTGTTAGTATTTCTATTTTAGTGATTCTTATAGGTGAGAAGTTGTATCTTATTGTGGTTTTGGTTTGCATTTCCCTAATGATAAGGAACATCTTTCTCTATGCTTATTTGCCTTCTGTGTATCTTTTTTGGTGAAGTCCATTCAAGTTTCCTAGCCCATTTTTTAAAGTGGAGTGCTTGTTTTCTTACTATTGAGTACGAATATTCTTTTATACTCTGGATAAAAGTTCTTTGTTGGGTATGTTACTTCCATATGTTTTCTCCCATTCTGTAGCTTGTGTGGTCATTTTTGTCTAAGTGTCTGACACAGAGTGAAATTTTAAATTTTGACAGAGTTCAGGTTATCATTTTTTGAACGTTTTGTGTTTTTAATGTCATGTTTAAGGACCACTTGCCTAACTCAAGGTCATGGAGATTTTCTGCTATGTTTTCTTATAAAAGTTTTATAATTTTACATTTTCTTTGAAGATTTTTTTTAAAGCTTGTATTTATTTATTTGAGAGAGAGCATGAGCAGGGGGAGGAGAAGGAGAAGCAGACTCCCCCAATGAGCAGGGAGCCCCACACCTATGCCAGGGCTCGGTCCTAGGACTCCTAGATCCTGACCTGAGCAGAAGGAAGACACTTAAGTGACTGAGCCACCCAGGAGCCCCTACATTTTCAATTTAGATTTAAGACTTAGCTTTTAGGGGCACCTGGGTGGCTCAGAGGGTTAAGCCTCTGCCTTCGGCTCAGGTCATGATCTCAGGGTCCTGGGATCAAGCCCCACATCAGGCTTTCTGCTCAGCAGGGAGCCTGCTTCCTCCTCTTTCTCTGCCTGCCTCTCTGCCTCCTTGTGATCTCTCTCTCTGTCAAATAAATAAATAAAATCTTAAAAAAAAGACTTAGCTTTTATGTAACTTGTGAGGTTTAGGCTAAATACATTATTTTATATATTATATACATAATATACATCTACATAATATACATACTATAAATAATATATTTTATATATTATGTCAAATTACTGTAATACCAAATCATTGCAATTTACTGAAAAGGCTATGGCTTTTCTCCCCTGAATTGCTTTTGCATTATTGCGAAAAATCAAATTACTGTATCACTCTGGGTCCATTTCTGGACTATTCGTTTCACTGATTGATGTCTTTTCTTGACCAGTATTGTACTATTTTGGTTGCTGTAGCTTTATAATAACCTTAAAATCTGGTAATGCGATTCTTTCATCTTTATTCTCCTTTTATAAAACGATTTTAGCTATTCTACTTTCTTTACCCTTCCTTATACATTTTAGACTCAGTTTATGTTTCTGCAAAATATCCTGTTGGGATTTTGGTTAGAAGTACATTGAATCTATAGATAGTTTGGGTGAGAATTGACATCTTTTCTGTGTTAAGCCTTTCAGTCTTTGAACATGGTATGTCTATTTATTTAGGTCCTCTTCCATTTCTTTTGTGAACTTTTTACAGTTCTTAGTATGTAGATTCTGTACATATTTTCTTAGACTTAAGTATTTCAGGAGGAAGTATTATAAATAGTGATTTTTTAAAATTTGTTTTCCAGGGGTGCCTGAGTAGCTCAGTCTGTTAAATATTCAACTCTTGGTTTCGGCTTAGGTCATGATCTTGCGGTCCTGGGATTGGACCCCATGTCAGGCTCTCAGTGCAGTGCAGTCTGCTGGAGATTCTCTCTCTCTCCCTCTCTCTCCCTCTGCCCTCCCCTGCTTGCTCAACTCTCTCTTTCTCTCTCTCAAATAAATAAACAAAATCTTCAAATAAATTGGTTTCTAATTTTACACTGTTATTATGTAGAAATATTATTGATGTTTATGTGTTGACCTTACAATCCTACAATTTTACTAAATTCATGCATCAGTTCTAGTTTTTTTTGTAGACTCTTTGAGATTTTCTACATATATAATCATGTTCTTTGCAAATAGAGACGGTTTTAATTCCTCCTTTCCATTCCCTATTTTTGTTGCCTTATTGATTTTGAGAGTGGGCACTCTTGTTCCTGATGTTAGTGGGAGGAGCACTCAATTTTTCACCAGTAATTATGATACTGTGTGTAATACTTTTTTAGTTGTCCTTTATCAGGTTGAGGAAGTTACTTACTATTCCTAATTTGTTGGTATTTTTTTTTACCATAAATAGATGCTGAATTGTGACAGATGCCTTTTCTGTATCCCTTGATATGATCATGTACTTTGTATTCTTTACAGTGTTAATCTGGTAGAATTTATTAATTGAACTTCAAACATCAAATCAAGTTTTCATTACCAGAACAAAAAACACTTGTCACAGAACATTCTTTTTTTTTCCTTCTTCTTTTTCCTTCTTTCTTCTTTCTTCTTTCTTCTTTCTTCTTTCTTCTTCTTCTTTTTTAAATTAGGCTCCACATGTGTGGAGCCCAATGCAGGGTTTGGACTCATGACCCTGAGATCAAGACCTGAGCTGAGATCAAGACTTGGATGTTTAATCAACTGAGCCACCCAGGCGCCCCCAGAATCTTATTCTTTTTATATTGCTGCATTAGATTTGCTAAAATTTTATTAAGGAATTTTGCGTCTGTGTTCATGAGGGATAGTCGTTTAGTTTTGGTTTTCTTTTTCTTTTTTGTACTGCATTTGTCTGCTATGTCTGCATAATAGACTCATTAAATGACTTGAGAAATGTTTCCTTCTGTTTTATTTTCTGGACAAGATTGTATAAATATTTGGTAGACTTAGTCAAAGAAACCATTTAAGTTGGAGATTTCTTTTCAGAAGATTTTAGCTACAAATTCAGCTTTTTAAGATGACATGTGTTTGACCTGTAATGTATTAGTTTCAGGTGTACAACATTATGATTTGATATTTTTATGTATTCTGAAACATTCATCATAATTAATCTAGTTAATATCACCACACACTTATAATTTTTTGTGATAACTTATAAGATCTGCTCCCTTAACAAATTTCAAATATACAATACAGTATTATTAACTATAGTCTCCATGCTGTCCGTTACACACCCATCACTTATTTATCGTATAACTGGAAGTTCGTGCCTTTTGACCACCTTCACCCATTTTGTCGACCTTGACTCTGTCTCTGGCAACCACCAATCTGTTCTCTGTATCTGTGAGCTCAGTTTTTGTTTGTTTTGTTTTTTTATGTTCCACATGTAAGTGAAATTGTATGGTGTTTGTCTTTCTCCACCTGTCTTATTTCCCTTAGCATAATTTCCTCAAGGGCTTTGCAAATGGCAAGATTTCCTTTTTTGATGGCTGAATAATAGTCTGTTGTATATATATTCAATTTCTTTAATGTTCAGGGTGTCAGTTTCATCTTGGGGGAGTTTTGGTAATTTGTGGTTTTAGAGGAAATTCTCCATTTTATAGAAGTTGTCAAATTTCTGTGCATAGATTGTTCCGAGTTTCTCCTTATTATTCTTTTAATTCTTGGTGGAGGGGGTTCTGTAGTGATATCCCTGCTTTTCTTCCTGGTGTTGATAAGTCCTATCTTCTCTCTTTTTGTCCATGTCATTCTTCCTAGAAATTTATCATTGGTATTGACTTTTTCAAAGGCAAGTTTTCAATTTCATTGATTTTTCTCTATTATTTTTGTTTCTACTTCTAAAGGTTATGCTCCTATTATTGTTTCATACCTTTTGCTTGCTTTTGGTTTATCTTACTCTTGTTTTCCAAATTTTTACAGCAGAAGCTTGGATTACTAGTTGAGATGATTCATTTTTTTCTAATGTCTAAATTTTATGTTATAAGCATCTGACACATTTTGATATGTTTTTTAAATTTTTTAATAATATTTTTTTAATTTTTTCAATGTTCCAAGTTTCGTTCTTTATGCCCCACACCCAGTGCTCCATGAAATTCGTGCCCTCAATACCCACCACCAGGGTCATCCATTACCCCACCACCCCTCCCTTCCAAAACCCTCAGTTTGTTTCTCAGAGTCCAAAATCTCTCATGCTTCATCTCCCTCTCTGATTTACCCCAGTTTGCATTTCCTTTCCTTCTCCCACTGTCCTCCAAGTTACTCCTTATGCTTCACAAGTAAGTGAAACCATATGATACTTGACTTTCTCTGCTTGGTTTATTTCATTCAGCATAATCTCTTCCAATCCTGTTCCTGTTGCTATAAAAGTTGGGTATTCATCCTTTCTGATGGAGGCGTACTATTCCATTGTATATATGGACCATATCTTCTATATCCATTCGTCTGTTGAAGGGCACCTTGGCTCTTTCCACAGTTTGGCAATTGTGGCCATTGCTGCAGTGAACATTGGGGTACATGTGGACCTTCTTTTCATTACCTCTGTATTTTTGGGGTAAATACCCAGTAGTGGAATAGCAGGGTCATATGGTAGCTCTATTTTTAATTTTTTAAAGGAATCTCCACACTGTTTTTTAAAGTGGCTGCACCAACTTGCATTCCCACCAACAGAGTAAGGGGGTTCCCCTCTCTCCACAGCCTCTCCAGCACTTGTTGTTTCCTGTCCTGTTAATTTTGGCCATTCTAACTGGTGAAGGTGGTATCTCAATTATTTTAATTTCCCTGATGGCTAATGATGATGAACATTTTTTCATGTGTCTCCTAGCCATTTGTATGTCTTCTATGGAGAAGTGTCTGTTCATGTCTTCTGCCCATTTTTTTGATGCGATCATCTCTTTTTTGGTTGTTGAGTTTGAGGAGTTCTTTATAGATCTTGGATATCAGCCTTTTGTCTGTAGTGCCATTTGCGAATATCTTCTCCCATTCTGGGGTTGCCTCTTTGTTTTGTTGACTGTTTTCTTTGCTGTGCAGAAGCTTTTTATTTTGATGAAGTCTCAAAAGTTCATTTTTGCTTTTGTTTCCTTTGCCTTTGGAGATGTGTCATGAAAGAAGTTTCTCTGGCCAATATCAAAGAGGTTACTGTCTACATTCTCCTCTAGATTCCTGTTACACATTGAGGTCTTTCATCCATTTCGAGTTTATCTTTGTTTATGGTGTAAGAGGATGGTCGAGTTTCATTCTTCTATACGTAGCTGTCCAATTTTCCTAGCACCATTTATTGAAGAGACTGTCTTTTTTCCACTGGATATTTTTTCCTGCTTTGTTGAAGATGATTTGACCAGAGATTTGAGGGTCCCTATCTGGACTCTCTACTCTATTCCATTGGTCTATATGTCTGTTTTTGTGCCAGTACCATGCTGTCTTGGTGATCACAGCTTTGTAATAAAGCTTGAAATCAGGTAACGGGATGCCCCCAGCTTTTTTTTTCTTTTTCAACATTTCCTTAGCAATTCAGGGTCTTTTCTGGTTCCGTATAAATTTTAGGATTGTTTGTTTCAGCACTTTGAAAAATGTTGGTGGAATTTTAATCAGGATAACATTGAAAATATAGATTGCTCTGGGCAGTATAGACATTTTAACAGTGTTTATTCTTCTAATCCCTGAGGATGGAATGCTTTTCCACCTTTTTGTGTCTTCTTCGATTTCTTTCATGAGTATTCCGTAGTTCTTTGAGTACAGATCCTTAAGTTCTTTGGTTAGGTTTATTCCAAGGTATCTTATGGTTTTTGGTGCTATAGTAAATGGAATTGATTCTCTAATTTCCCTTTCTGTATTTTCATTGTTAGTGTATAAGAACACAACTGATTTCTGTGCATTGATTTTGTATCCTGCCACATCATCGAATTGCTGTATGAGTTCTAGTAGTGTGGGGGGTGGAGTCTTTTGGGTTTTCCATATAAAGTATCATGTCACCTGGGAAAAGAGAGAGTTTGACCAATACCAAAAGATTGAGATTATACCCTGCATGTTCTCTGATATGTTGTATTTTTATTTTTGTCCAGTTCAGGTTATTTTATAATTCCCCTGGACAATTCCTCTCTATGAATTTGCCTTTCTAGTTACTTATAGAACTTGCCATCCGTTCCATACTTTTTGGTTCTTGGTTGTAATCAAGTGCGTTAAATTGAAATATAAGTCATCTCATGAAGGTTTTTTGTAGCTTCATTTGTTGTTATGACTAGTAATGTGGTATTCATTTACATTGCTTTATTAAGGATAATAGTAGCTGACATGTATTGAGTGCTTACCATGTCCTAAGCACTATGTTGATCAGTTCACATGGTCTCATTAAATTTTGTCAACAGACTTTTCAGCGAGGTGCTGTTATTAGCCCCGCTTTATGATTGAGGAAACTGACACACATATTTTAAGTCGCTTGTCCAGAGTCACTCAACCACAATGTGGTAGGTCTGGAATTTGAGTGTAGGTTTGTTGCCAAACCCTGACTTCTTCACCATTATACTACATCTCCTTTCATTATTTCATTTCTTTCCTTGGCAGTAAGATGTTCTTTTCTTGAAGGCAGATACTATGTCTTATAAGATGTCTCCTTTTCCCTACAGCACCTGGAACCATGTTAGACACATAGTAATGGACTGATTTATGTTTGTGGAACTCAATTTAATGGCATGAACTGACCTGGAAGAGAATTAAACCTGTGACATTTGCCATATTTCCCCAGTTTCCTTACCAACTAAGCTAATTTAGCTCCATTTCCTACACAAAAACAAAAAAGCTGACAAAATGTTCGTGACAGTAGTAATGGCCATGGCTTTGGGCTGTCAAGGAGATTTATAAGTATGACTAACTGAACAGGAGTCCATCTCCAGGTTGTGCTGTTTAGTTCTGGCCTTCAGCCTGTCCTTTTGCTCTTTTTGGACTTTCTTCTCATACTTTGGATTTGTTCCATAGTTTGACTCTCTCCCATGAGTTCCTTTTTTCCCGTCCCTGCCCTTTACATCTTGAAGCTTGACGTGAACTCCTCACCATTTGTTTATGAAACACACATGTGAGTCATACTATATACCACGTGCTCTTCTAAGCACTCTGTACGCATCAACTCCTTATAACACTCCTGCACATTGGGTACCATTGTTCTCATTGTGCAGATGAGGGAACTCTCAGAGGACTTTCTAGTGGCCCATTATCCATTTCCCATACACAATAGAGATCTGAGTGGCAGGCTGTAGGTGGCTAGAAAGTGAAAACAAAAGCCTTTGCCTTTCATATGGCTAGTCATTTACCTGTTGGGCTGTGGTCAGGGTCTATAGAGGGCAGTACAGGTATATAATTGAGGGATAGCTTTGCTCCAAAACACCCAGGGAGTTCTATAGCCCTTAGGCATGACCCTCTCAATGGGCAGCCCAGAATCTTTTCCTACATGTTCTACAGTCTGACTCTCTGTCTCATACACACACACTCACAGAACATGTATAATGTTCTTGGATTTAAAATCATGTCTTGGATTTAAAGCAGGGTACAGAGGGGTGCCTGGGTAGCTCAGTGGTTAAGCATCTGCCTTCGGCTCAGGTCATGATCCCGGGGTCCTGGGATTGAGCCCCACATCGGGCTCCCTGCTTGGCGGGAAGCCTGCTTCTCCCTCTCTCACTCCCCCTGCTTGTGTTCCCTCTCTGGCTATGTTTCTCTCTGTCAAATAAATAAAATCTTTTTTTAAAAAAAGAAGATGGTAAGGATTATAATAAAAACTGAGGGATACATCAGGTGGTGCATTTGAGTACTTAACCCAGCGATTGGCACATAGAAATGTTCTATACATGTTCTGTTCTTCTGTAATTACTGATGTGTACGACCATTTTATGTATTAGGGATAATTCATGCTTTGCCATATATGTAGCTTGTAGAACTGAATTTTTGAGGACCCAGAACAGGCTTGTCTGTATCTGGGAATTTCTTAGTAGTTTTGAATCTTGGCATTGGTTTTATCATCTCCATTTCTGGCCTTTTATGGGCCCCTGGGATCAATTCCATCATCCTCGCGATTTAACTTTTGGTGCCCAGATAGCTAATTGGCTTTGTGTATATGCCAGCATTCTTCTAAGTCCAGTGGCAAAGCCTGGCAACAGAGTCCAGCTTTACCTGGACTATTAAAGTGATGTTTCTCTCTCGCTGGGTGAATGTTTAGGCTGTGGCTGAACAAGAATCTTTATGCCCAGGGCCTCCCATAGGCAGGCCCAGGGACAGAGTTAGGCCAGGCCTGGAATGGCCACTAATGACCCCTGCTCTGGGCACTTGAGGCTAGAACAAGAGTCTTCAGCAGTCAGTTCTCAGAGCATGCACTGCCCTCTGGAATTACCCTGTTGTAAAAGCGTGGTAACCTGGCCAGCCCTGGGAGGCTGGAGTGACCTCGCATTGGTGCCAGAGGACCATAATGGCTTGAGTTGGCCTCAGAGCATTCTCTCCTTGGTCACCCCCTTGAAAGCGTATTAAGCCTGGGCCAGGGGAGGGATAAGGTGGTAGAAAGACCCCTGAAACCCAAAAGGGGGAAACAGGAGCCTCTCTGACTCTCCACCTGAGGTCACCTTTGTTGACAGAGGGTGGCGGGTGCGGGGGGGAGGTGGGCTCTGGTATCAGACAGCAAGAGAGATAGAAGAGTTTGGGGTCTGAAGTTAGATAATCCTGGACATGAACCTTGGCCCTTCTATCTTATATGTGACATGAACTGGGCCACTTTGCTTCTCTGAACTTGGTTGCCTCATCAACAAATAGGAAAAGTAATTGTACTTGACTCAGAAGATGGCTGTAAAAATTAAGCTAGAGAATTTATGTAAAGCAGTTACTTAGATAGCTTGCCCAGGTTATGTTAACTGCACATTATCACCATCCTCACGGCATTGGTAAAAACAAGCAACACTAATAAACAGATTGCAGGAAATGAAAACCATCCTTGGGGCTTTTGTGCTGTTTTTGTGGGTCTCCTTGTAATTTCTCTCAGTCTTAGGCACATATCTGTGAGCTTCGAGAGAATACCTAGGGTACTTGAAGGTCTTCAAAGGGCGCCTGGGTGGCTCAGTCAGTGAAGTGTCTGCCTTGGGCTCAGGTCATGATCCCAAGGCGCTGGGATCGAGTCCCACATTGGGCTCCCAGTGGGTAGTCTGCTTCTCCCTATCCGTCTGCCTCTGCCCCTACCCCCTTCTTGTGCACATGCGCTTTCCCCCACCCCCCAATAAATAAATAAGTCTTAAAAACAAAATGTATGGACTACTTTCCCATTCAGGGTATGTGTGGAAATCCCGGTATTGTAGTGTGTGTGTGTGTGTGTGTGTGTGTGTGTGTGTGAGAGAGAGAGAGAGAGAGAGAGAGAGAGAGAGAGAGAGAGAGATTGAGTTTCAACCCAGCAGTGGTTGTACCTGACCCATCAAATCTGCTTTTCTTCAGGAGGAAGACTGTGTGTCATTCTTTTCTTCTTCCTCAGTTCTCAAGGATCATTTGCCTCGAATGATGAAAGAATTTGGTTAAGTCCATCCTCAGAACTCTCTCAGGCAGAGTTGGTTCCTGACCTGGTTGTTCTTGAGTTCAAAGGGTTTCTAGCATATGCTTCAACAAGTCTGGCACTAGGAAACGACTGTTACCCGATGCTGGAGACCAGTGGTTTTCTTCTTCTTCTCACCCCCCCCCCACTTTTTCTATTTGTTTTGCTTTTAAGTCACAAAACCCACTCTGTGAAAGCTATCAAAGCAAGCCTGGAAGGCTGCCACTTGTGCCGTCCCCACCTCCTGCAGCAGCCCTGGGGACTGGCATTTTCATGCCTGGGACAGGGTTGGGGCCAAAGGATTGGGCCTGGATGTGTAAATAAACAGCCATGTGATACAGAACAGGTACCCAGGATGCTACTCGAATTACACAGCCCCTGCTGGATGGAGCCCCTCTTTTCTACTCTTGCCTGAGCTGTGGTGGCCCAACCAAGCTGCTGCTAGTGGCCAACTGGGCGTTTGGGGAGCTCAGAGCTCATTGCGTCATCAGGTGTCATAGCCCAAGTGCATTCAGCGAGTATCTGGGGCTTTCGGAGGCAGTGGTCAGAATATTTCTTAGCACTTAAGACGCCACTTGAACTTGGTTCTGCACGCTCACCAACTGCAAGGCCGTTTTTACACCTAGAGCCAATTGTTTACGTGCCCTCCCAGAGAGCACGCATAACGGGACCCATTTTTGCCTGCCGGTGCAACAGAGTTGGAGTGTGACCTGGACTTTATCTATCTTTTTCTTTTCTCCCCCTCCAGGCTCCAGATGCACATGCTGAATGGAGCGCTTCTGGCTCTGCTGTTTCCTGTGGTAAATACCCGGCTGGTAAGTTGCCTCTTGTAAGAACGTACTGCCAACCTACAAAGCAGTGATTTGCTTCCCATTGGGCAAGAGTTAGTTTCTTTCCCCCATTTAGGCAAACCCACAGGGCGATCTGGGACACCCCACACCCAGTGGCTAGCCAGGAGAATCCCACTGTAGCAGGGAGCTGGGTGTTAAACAAGCATAGAGAGAAGAGGGAGCTCTAGGGCTGGGGAATGTGGAGGCATTAGCTGGCCATGTTAGAAAGCACAGGAAAAGAAATCACCTGTAAAATCCTTCCTACTGCTTTCTCTTTTCATGGCTTACAATTTGCCTCATGCATTAAAGATCATAGTTTAAATATCAAAATGATAATCCTTCCTCTTTGGATAGCATTGTATAGTTTACAAGGTCTTTTCCCATGCCAGCTGTGTGAGGTAGATAAGGGGAATCATTATGGCCTCTTGTTACAGAGGAAGACACTGATGTTCAGGGAGGCACACAAGTGGAGATCCTATAAGCACACTTCACTCTCTGCAAAGACGTAGTCACACTGTCTCCACAAATCGTCATGTGTACCCCTGTGATTGTTATATGTTTCTAGGTACATATTGTACATCAATAGAAATTAAAAGAAAAAACAGTCATCTAAAGCAGTGATTTTTGAACCCAGGCTCAAAATTTTGCTGCAGCCTCACCTAGGGGTACTTAAACAAAACAAAACAATGAAATACAAACAAATCCAAATAACTGAGGCCCCGGCCCCTCCCTTGGAGTGTCTGAGTTCTCTATCCATGACACAGCCCGGGCATAGTGCTTTTGAAAAGTGTTTCTAATGTGGAGCTGCAGCTGAGGACCACCGATTTTGTGCAATGGCTCTGAAACCTAATGTCTCTCCATAGCAGTCATCCAAGGAAATGGCTAGGAAGTGAGGGTTGCCCACCTCCTCCCCAGAAGGTCTGATTAAGAGGATCTGGGATGACACCAGGAAATGAGCATTGGTAGTAAGTCCCCAAGTAAGGTCGATTACGGGGGTCCTTCGACCACTCTTGGAGAATCAACATCCTAGGTGATCCTAGGTGATCCAAGTTACTCCAAGTGTGGAACTCTGGGTGAGGTCTGAAGACCAGCATCACGCGGGTGCTGCCTGTTAGAAAGGCATACTTTTCAGCCCAGCCTCCCACCTGCTGCATTGAAATCTGCATTTCAACAGGTGGCTTACAGGGCCTCCCCCACCTCTTCCTTTCACCTTCAGAGAAGGGTAATGCCAGGGTGGGACAGGGGCAGGCAGTATCATCTCTGTCAGGAGAGGCCAGGCACACTCAGATCGGTATCCCCCTGTGAGCTAGGACCAGCAGGCACAGGCTGCTAACTTAGCTACCTCTGCTCCAAGTCAGTATTCCCCACAATCTATGACTTGCCTGACTTCACCCCGAGTCCTGCAACAGAACTCCTGCTGTGGTCTCAGAGCTGCAGGGGAGAGGTACCCAAGAATGGCGCAAAGCACACACATCGAAAACAGATTCTTCCCTGGCTTAGGGATGTGGAACAGCTCTGGACACATGGTCTGCTCCCTGCCAGTGGAGGTCCCGTGCTAAGGCAGAGCCGTGGCTCCCGCGCCATATTATCCCACCTGTCCGCTCTCCCTGTCACTGTTTTCTCAGATGAAGAGGTCGGGCAGATAAAACGCTGCTCTCCTTCTTCACATTCAGCAGCTCTGTGGGATTCCAGGAAGGGGTGATGCACAGGAAAACTCCTCTCTCCCCATCCCAGGCTAATACAGTCGGTGGCCCTGATCAGAGCACTTCCAGCCCACAGCTCTGGCCCATGTCCGCCATCAGCTGAGGCAGTTGCGGGTCCTCTGAACAGGTCATCTGCATCTCCCTAGTGCGACCTTCTCCCCAAGGAAAGCCAAATAATCTTCTCCTTGCAGAACTACTGAGCATCAGCAGACGTGATGATTCCCATCATGTGAGCCTGAAAATAAAGCCATCCCCGCCCCCCGCCACCACCAGAGCCCATTCATACACCTGAAGTCAGAACAGCCGTGGTGAAGTTTTCCTTCAGCCAGGATTGTTACACCACAGCGGCTTGTCTACACTAGGCCAGCTGACACTTCAGGGGCGTTTACTATGTGCCTGGTACTGTTCTAAGTGCTCTATGTGGGCTAAGGTATTTGATCCTCACAATAAACTTCTGAGGCAAGGCACTGGTAATTATCCCCCAAATCAAGGTGCTGGCACAGTTGGTTTTCTGTGAAGCCTCTCTCCTTGGCTTGTCGGTGGCTGCCATCTTGATGCCTTTTCACATGGTCTTTTCTCTGTGCATTCCCATCCCTAGTGCCTTTTTGTGTGTCCAGATTTCCTCTTATGAGGACACCAGACAGATTGGATTAGGGCCCACCTAATGACCTCCTTTTAACTTAGTCACTTCTTTAAAGGAGGTATTTCCAAATATAGTCACATTCTGAGATCAGGCCTTCAATAGACGAATTTTGGTGGGGACGTAATTCAGCCCCTAACGGCTTTCTGCTCTGTATGAAAAGCAATGTTTCTCTCTCCTCCCCTCTCTCCCTTCCTTCTCTTTCTACCTCTCCCCTTCTTCCCCTTTCTCATGGAAGATTTGCTATTATAGTTGCGGTAACACCAAATACTTTCTAAGCACATATCAAGCTATAGCCAACCAGCTCATCAGGAATGTTCAAGTAACTTTCCTTAACACTGAAACTTCCTTGATGAGCTTAATGAGTGATTCCAATTACTCTGGTAAATAATCTTGGTGCCCTTTTTTCTAAAGTGAAGCTGAGAAAAGCTCAGGGTGATGGCTTCATTTGCAAGCGTGTTGTCAGCTGGCTTTGGCTTGGTTATTGTAAGGGGTTGGGACCCCTCCTGGGCTACCTCTGGCTCTTGGGACTTTGGCTTTGCAACCCCTTAGTTGAGCTCAGATTGATTTAAAAATAAGACAGAAGACATCCAACTCTTAAGCTCGATGATCCGATTAGGTAGGAACTTAGCTTTTGATTTCTCTTTGCAATTTCTTCTTGACTCTTTCTTTTTAATCATCTTTTGTTGTTTTTCTGACTAGTAATCTAGAAGCAAGGAAAAGACAATGAGCTAGTGTGTATGTCAGTAACACAGTCACACATATACTCACATATATAAGGACAGAGAAGGAGAGAGTTCCAGGAAGTTGCCATAGTCAGCTAAAGGATTTGGGGTCATCAGCGCATTTCCCTTTACGGTGCTCTGTCCTATGACTTACTGGCTCTGGGATTTGCAGACAGGCTAGAGAATGCCTGGGTCCCTGTTTCTCCTGGCTCTCCATCCTAGCAGCTGACACTGTGGAGGAAGGACCATGTATTCCAACGGCTCATATTACAAGGGAATGCTCTTTGCTGCCAGGATTCTGGAGAAGGTCTGTTTCTGGCTTCAGATGAGGGTGATTTTTCTTTTGCTCCTTGGAGTGATGGAGAGGAAGTGCATCATGGAACTATTGATTATTACATTAGCAGGAAGCTAAAAGCTTGTCTGGTCTCATCTTACCTTCTAGAGGGGGTCCTTCCAAGAATACATGCCTTGCCTTAGGAGCCAAGGTGGGTGCCCCTAAAATCCACCTCTTCTGACTCAGGCAGACTTCAGAGCTCTTTTCCTAGTCTATGACTGGAGTTCAGGGTGAGTTTGAAAGCTGGTGAGTCCAGATGTTGGAGATGCTTCTTTGCTTCAGTCCACCGAAAAGATTGGGTCGTGGGTTTCTTTGAGAAGCTGAAGAAGACTGTAGAGCTTCTTCTCAGATGAATGCACAAACATAGTTCTGCAGATAATTTCAGGAGACTGTTACCTGCTGTCTCCCCCCCACTCACACCCCACTGCTGCTGACCCCTAGCCCCTCCGTGGAGCCCATGTTAAGATCCCCCACCCACGCTGACAGTAGTCCATTGGCTTTGGGGCTGGTGGTGAGGCTGGGTTCCTTATCTATTGCCTATGACTTAGCAAGACATATCTCTTCCCAGCCAAAACACCTTCTGGAAAGTGAAAGCCAAGAGATGGGAGCTAAGTTGAGTGCCCATGGAACCTGGTTACATATGAGATTGTCAGTTCCATCTCTTACCTTGCAAGATTGATGTGGTCCTCGGAATGAGGCACTGGGCAGAAGCGGCATCCCCAGCCCTGTGCCTTTTGTCCCCAAATGCCCATGAGAGTCCCTTCTGAATGCAGAGTGTTCTGGGCAAGGGAGAGTGAAACAGAAAACAAACTGAAAAAACACCATTATCAGACCCCTTCCCTGACTGAAGACTCTAGCCCGGCCTCTCTGTGCCACTGCAGCCATCTGTCTTCTATGAGAATAATAACAAGAAGAATGGTAATGGTTCTTTTCATCAAGCTCCTTTCTTCCTCAAGGCCCAAAGCCTTGTGTATATTATTATTTCATTATCAAAATTGCCCATTATTGTGCATCCCTGTTGATCTCCCATGTTAGTACTTTTTTCCCTCCTTTCCCATTCTTCCCCTTCCGCCCAGCTGCTGTGCTGTTAGACAGTTCTCTTGAATGTCCCTAACCCCGAGACCAAGGGGAAGGGGCTAGTACTGACTTTTTTCATTCCTGGGGCAGCTCCCCAGCTTCCACAGTCATTATCTTAATGTTCTCAAGATGTAACTTTGCCACCGGCACACCTCGTCCCCATGTGTGCCTCTTGGAAAACTTTGCTTTCACCGAGGTAAATAGGCTTGAGAATCTCACTCTTTGCTAATTGGCACATTGAAATGTGTTAATTGACCTAGAAAAGTTATCTCTGTGACTGGCAAATTGAGCTATTTAAAAAACTTATAGTTTGGATTTTGGACCTCAACTAGGGACACAATGTCCCTTTGCTCTTCTGAGAGTACTTACATTATGAAAAGCTTGGTTTCAGAAGAGGCCTTTGCTTTCTGGAGACTTGATGTGGGCAAAATCGTGCCTCGGATGTGGAGAAGAGTCTGGTGTTCCTGGGCCAAATTAAACCAAAGGCTAAGGACTATTCTAGAATATGTCTAATCACCGTCTTTATTTTAAGATTAATCTTGGAGCATCTTCCATCCTCCATGAATCTGTCCCAACCCTACAGTCCATCCAGACTTTTGTTGAGCACGTTTTGGTGTGATGTTTTGTGCTGTGTGCTTCAGGGGATTCAGAGACAGCGAGGGTGTATTCTGGCTCTCTAGGAACTTGCAGTTTAGTTAGAAAGATGAAGCATAAATTATGGCAGCGTTAGAATTGAAATCATGAAAAATGTATATCACAAGGCAATTCAGACTTAATTGCTAAATTGCAATCGTTCCAAGTCCTGAGATGGGAAGAGGATTAATGTTAGCGTTTCTCAGGCACCTACTGTGGGTCAGGTAATTTACATATGTTATCGTTTCACTTGCACAAGAACCCCATTTTACCTATGACAGAATAGGAGTTCAGAGAGGCTGAATGACTTGCTCAGCGCTACATGGTTTCTTTTTCTTTTTCTTAAAGATTTTATTTGAGAGAGAGAGAGAGCATGGGGGGGGGGAGTCAGAGGGAGAAGCAGAGTCCCCACTGAGCAGGGAGCCTGATATGGGCGGCGATCCCAGGACCCCAGGATCATGACCTGAGCCTAAGGCAGCCGCTTAACCAGCTGATCCAGGCAGGCACCCGAGTTCCATAGCTACTCAAATGCTACAGCTTAACCCATGCACCCTGCACTCTAATACACTGTGTCCTGGAGAGACCAGCAGATTATGTGATCCAAAAAGGCTTCATGGAGAAATAAAGCCCCAGCTGAGCCTGGAAGAGCGACTAGAATATGCATGCAGTTGCAAAGGAACAAAGCCATTCAACTAAGGGAATGCCATTGGCGGGGCACAGGGGTAGGATACCGCACATTCATCACCGCGCTCGCATCACCAAGAGTTTGCGAAGCAGGATGGAGAAGCATAATTCCGGTTGTATGTGTAGACATTGGCACTTATTTGCAGGTCACCAGAAGATAATCACAACCCTGCTTCTGTTACATCTTTTTGCCCTTTATCATGGGCTTTAGATTCCTGTGCATTTCTTATCTTTTCCACCTCTACTGATAAGAATTCATTACAGGTGGCTGGGACTTGGCAACCAGAAAAGCTCTTGCGCAAATATCTCACTCTAGTGTATTAAGAATATGAATGTCTGGGGTGGGGTTGGGGGTAGGGGTTGCCTGGGTGGCTTAGTCCGTTAGGCTTCTGCCTCTGGCTCAGGTCATGATCCCAGGGTGCTGGGACTGCGTGTCGCATCAGGCTCCTTGCTTGGTAGGAGCCTGCTTCTCCCTCTGCCTGCCGCTCCCTCTGTTTGTGTTCTCTGTCTCTCTCTGTCTCTCTCTCTCTCAACACATAAGTAAATTTAAAAATCTTTAAAAAAAGAATGTGGATGTCGGGAGCAAGGGTACTGATGAAGGTTCATATCCTGGCTGTGCTACTCCCATGTATGTGCATGTGCGCGTGCGCTTTGAGGAAGGGCCACGGGGGAGGCAAAGGGAGAGGGAGGGGACTTGGCCAAGTTACTTAACTTCCATGGACCACAGTTCTCCCATCTATAAAATAAAGGTGATAGTGGTGTTTATCTCTTAAAGCTATCCAGAGGATTAAGTCGTTAGTATGGGTAAATCCTGTAGGCCAGCATCTGGCAAACAGGAAGCTCTCTATCAGCATTTGCTATTCCTTATTATAATGTCTGGGATCCTCCCAGAAATCCTGTGAGGTGGAATTAGCATAACTGTTTTACGTATTGGACCCTCCAAAGTTTTTTTTAAAGATTTTATTCATTCACTTGAGAGACAGAGGGAGCACACAAGCAGGGGGAGAGGCAGAGGGAGAGGAGGAAGCAGGTTCCCCATGGAGCAAGGAGCCTGACTAGGACCGGATCCTAGGACCTGGAGATCACTACCCAAGCTGGAGGGAGACGCCCAACCATCTGAGCCACCCAGGTGCCAGGAACCATCCAAAGTTTTAAGCAGCTTGTGTAGGGAAACTGAGACAGAACTGGCCGGAGAGCTTTGGTCTTTCCGATACAAAGCTCATAGACTTCCTCCTCTTTCCTAATTACTGAGATTGATTTTCAAGTATTCAGCCAAATCAACTCTTTCTAGTAAATTTCATACAATACCCATTAGAGATTTGGGAGATCAATTATACTTTTAGGATTTTTGTTAATAAAAAGAGGCTATACTCATTGAAAAACCAATAGGAAAATCAAGAGAAAGCTCATCATTTTACCCAGCATATTCAGTCCTGCCCCACCCCTGTCCCAGGGGTAAGTTGTGATAAAGCCTTGTGTATCTTTCTGCATTTTTTAAAAAAATTTATTTATTTGACAGAGAGAAACATAGCCAGAGAGGGAACAATCTTTCTGCATTTTTATTTTGCTCATAAATGCCGAGAAAGATTTTCATATTCTAGAGTTGTTGGTTTGTTTGGATTTAGGTTTCCTACACTGTAGACATTAAACTGTAAACATTGCAGATAATGGATAAAACTCATTCCTTTCTAATGGCTGCTGAGCACTCTGTAGTTGGGTTGGACTGTATATTCAGCCAGTCCTCTGGGTTCCCAACACTACATCGTAACTAGTCTCAGTGGGCAAGGCTGGGGTCTTCTGTGGAGTCTGTCCCCTGTGGGACTTTGCCCCTAGTACGTGGTAAGTATCCACAGATCGAATAAATGAATTAGCGAGCCAATCTAAACCTCTGTCCTGCTCAGGGAAATCCCAGGGATCCCTCTCACATGTGTCTTGAGATTTTGAGAGCGAAGACAGAGAGATGATAGATGATGTTTTTCCTAGGTGAACTGTATTTTTTATAAACCACTTAAAATAATGATGTTTTTCCTGATTATAGAAAAAGACATGTGTACGGGTGAAAATTTATGAAATATAGGAAAGTGTAAATGAAAAATAAAAATCATCAAAGGTGGTTACTTTCCAGTGCATTTTATTTTCAGATTTTATTTATTTGAAAGAGAGAACGAGAGAATGAGCAGGGGTAGGAGCAGAGAGAGAGGGAGAAGCAGACTCCCCACTGAGCAGGGAGTGGGAAGCAGGGCTCAGTGCCAGGACCTTGAGATCATGACCTGAGCCAAAGGCAGATGCCTAGCTGACTGAGCCACACAGGTGCCCCTTTTCAATTCATTTAAAAAACAAACAAAAAACATGAGAAGTTTGTGCCTTTGTCTTTACAAATGTATAAATGTTTTATTTACAAAAGTAATATCTGGGGGCGCCTGGGTGGCTCAGTTGGTTAAGCCACTGCCTTCGGCTCAGGTCATGATCCTGGAGACCCGGGATCGAGTCCCACATCGGGCTCCCTGCTCGGCGGGAGGCCTGCTTCTCCCTCTCTCACTCCCCCTGCTTGTGTTCCCTCTCTGGCTGTGTTTCTCTCTGTCAAATAAATAAAAATTAAAAAAAAAAAGTAATATCTGTTCATAATGGAAAAAAACAGAGAACACAGAAAAACACCAGAATAAAGCACATCATTGAGCCGTAACAACTGTTCAACATTGTTTGCTGTATATTCTCAAAGTCGGCTGTCTCTGCGTAGATGTTAAGAGTTAGTCTTGTGTAGGGGTCACATGTGCTGACCCTGGAGCCACCCCATCTGTGGTTTTGTGCCAGGACCCCCTGCCTTTAGCCGTGTGACCTTGTAGAAGTTCACTTGCTTCTGTGAACTCATTTTCTTATCTATAAAATGGTACCCAGGTGACACTATGCTGTTGTTATTACTGCTATTCCCAATATTATCTTAGAAATCGAGGGGCGTTCCTGCTGGCATGTGTTTTTTGGGATGATGTTCATCTTCACAATTTGCCTCCCCCCCCGCCCCCCCGCGCTCCTTAAGCTGTTGGGTGATGGTGAAGTAAAGGAGGCTTTGTTTCTGAATTAGCCATGCTGAGCAAGATTAAAATTCCCTGGCAATCTTCCTTTTCCACGCAAACTAACGGCACCAGTGTTTTTGCATTTGTTTCAAAGACAGCCTGTTTAATTTGAGAACCGGCCAGCTCTCTCTCCTCCATTCTGACAGGTGAATCAGGCCCCCTCCTGGTTTTCCTTCCAGTCTGAAGAAAATGTCCAGGCCTTTAGGCTTGCTGCTGAGGCCCAAGCCCTTCAGGCCGTGGAGGGAGGGGAAGCAGTGAGTACCAGGCAGTGGCCTTCTTGCCTCCAGAGCTTGCTAGTTGTCTGCCTCTGTTTCATTTTCTTAAAATGAGAGTAGAAGCGCCAGCCTCCAGTCAGCAATGCTTTCATCTAACCTTGAGCCACTAACCCCAAGCAGTGTATCTTTATGCAATAAAAGCCTTACCTGGTGGGTGGTATCACTCTATCTCTAGTCGGTGGGTCAGTTCTTCTTTTTCTTTTTTTGATATTTTATTTATTTGAAAGAGAGAGAGTGAGCGAGCACACAAGTGGTAGGGAGGGGCAGAGAAAGAGGGAGAAGCAGAGCCCCCCTGCTGAGCAGGGAGCCTGATGTGGGGCTCGATCCCAGGATTCTGAGATCATGACCTGAGCTGAAGGCAGATGCTTAATCCGACTGAGCCACCCAGGCACCTCTGTGGACCAGCTGTTCTTAATCCCGTCCTCATCCTTAGAAACACCAGAGCTGATTTAAAAGCACACCCATTTTCAAAACCACCCCAGGTAAATCTGATGTGCAGCTCTGTTCCAGTCCAGCCTGCTGCTGAGTGGCACTTGGCACTTTGAATGAAGTGATTTGTCATTTGTCAAATGGGATTTGTAATATCTGCTCTCTCTACCTCACAGATAGGTTATGAAGAAGAGTTAATTGATAACAGAAGATAACAAAGAGATAGCAAGGAGTTTTGGAAGGTTAAAAGCACTACACAAATGAGTACTTGCCTTGTTATCATTCCCTTCAGTCACTTTTTTTTAGGGGGGTTTACTTAGGATGTAATTCATATAACATAGTTCTATCCTTTTAAAATGTGCAATTCAGTATTTTTAGTGTATTCTCAGAGTTGTGCAATCATCACCACTATAGTTAATTTTAGAACATTGCCATCATTCCCAAGAGCAGCATTGTGTACCTGTTGGTAGGGAAACACTTTACCTTTTAATATTCTTCTGGCTGGTCGAAGAATTAAATTGACACAAGACGATTAGCAGGAGAAAAATAAATTCTTTGTACATACAGAGGTCTCATAAATATGAGACCTAAGAAGTGACTAAGAGGCAACTTTTATACTTTTTAGACAAAGAAACAATAAATTTATGAGGAATTGACAAGACAAGGAAAAGTTATGTTTGAGAGCTTTAATTTGTAAAGAATTCTAAACAGAATTTGGGTAGTAAATTACTAAAAGTCATAAGATTATTTATATAGGCTTCTTTGGCCCTGGATTCATTGCCTTTGCTGATAAGGATGTCTGTCTACTTTCTGGTACAGAGAAGGTACCTTTCACATGGAAAATGTATTTCTTGCTTTCTGGAGACAAAAGGTGGGGAGTCAGAATTTTCTTGCACTGGCTGTTTCTTAAGTAACTCTAATGTAAAATAATCATTATGCCACCAAGGTACATCTTGGGGTAACTGCCCTGGGCCCCCACTACCCATTAGTGGTGTCTCTCTGTTCTCCCCTCTCCAGGATCTTATCACTGCTGATTGACTTTCTGTCTCTATGGGTTTGCCTATTCTGGACATTTCACTTAATTGGAATCATATACTATGTGGCCTTTTCTCAATGACTTCTTTTGTTCAACATAGAGTTTCAAGTTCATCCATTGTTGCATGTATCAGTTCTTCATTCTTTTTTTGCAAGTGAATAATATTCCTTTGTGTGATATATGATATACCACCTTTTGTTGATCCACTGATGGCCATTTGGGTTGTTTCCATCTTTTGACCATTGTGAATAATACCATAGTGACCATTCTTGTAAAAGTATCTGTTTGAATGTCAGCTTTTGGGTAGGTACCTAGAAGTGGAATTGCTGGATCATATGGTAACTCTGTTTTTTAACCCTTTGAGGAGCTGCCAGATGGTTCTCCTAAGTGGCCATATAGTTTTATATTCCTACCAGCAGTGTGTACGAGGGTTCCAGCATCACTGCCTTCTCACCAACACTTTGTATGGTTGGACCTTTTTTATTATAACCATCCGTGTGAGGTATGAAGTGATGTCTCACTGTAGGTTTGATTTGCATTTCCCTGATGATGAATCACGTTGAACGCTTTTTCATGTACTTACTGGCCATTTGTATGTCTTCTCTCGGGAAGTGTCTTTTCAAATTCTTTCCCATTTTTTTGTTGGGTTGTTTTTTTATTGTTGTGACAGTTCGTATGTGTTTCGGATACTAGACTCTTATCAGTTATGCGATTTGAAATATTTTCTCCCATTCTGTGGGTTGCCTTTGCATTTTATTTATGGTATCCTTTGAGGCACAGAATCTTTAAACTCTGAAGAAGTCAAATCTCTAATTTTATTTTGGCCGCTTATAATTTTGGTATCCTAAGAAACTATTGCCTAATCCACTGTCATGAAGTCTTATGACTGTTTTCTCATAAGTTTCATGGTGTTAGCTGTTACATTTAGGTCTATGATGCATTCCAAGTTAATTTTTATATGTAGCATGAGGAAGGGGTCCAAATTTGTTCTTTTTGCATATGGATATCTAGTTGTCCTGGCACCATTTGTTGAAAGACTCTTTCCTGTTGAAATGTCTCAGAACCCTT
The DNA here is from genome assembly GCA_004023965.1 of Spilogale gracilis. NCBI lineage: Eukaryota > Metazoa > Chordata > Mammalia > Carnivora > Mephitidae > Spilogale > Spilogale gracilis. Next base: position 365,156 of record PITA01000092.1, on the reverse strand, counting down.
GTCAAAACTCATTCAAAAATAAAAGTATGGGTTTATTTCTGGGCCACCAGTTCTGTCCCGTTGATGTATATGTCTTTCTTTATGCCAGCACCACACTGTCTTGATTATTGTAGCTTTGTAGAAAGCTTTGAAACTGGGAAGTGTGAGTCCTCCAGATCTCTTCCTCTTTTTCAAGATTGTTTTGGCCATTCTGGTGGTGTGAATTTCCATGTGAATTTCAGGATCATCTTGTCAATTTTTGCAAAGCAGTCATAGGGTAGCATTGAACATAGATCAGTTTGAAGAATATTGCTCTCTTAGCAATATTGAGCCCTCTAGTCCGTGAACACAGGATGTGTTCTATCTATGTATTTAGGTCTTCTTTAATTTTTTCAATGATGTTTTGTAGTTTTTAGAGGATAGGTTTTACCCTTCTTTTGTTATATCTATTCTTATGTATTTTCTTCCTTTTTTTAAAAAAGAGATTTTATTTATTTGAGAGAGAACAAGAGAGAGCACGAGCAGGGCAGAGGGAGAGGCAGGGAGCCCGACGTGGGACTTGATCCCAGGACCCTGGGATCATGACCTGAGCTGAAGGCAGACACTTTACCACCTGAGCCACCCAGGCACCCCTGTATTTTATTCTTTTTAATGATATTGCAAATGGGATTGTTAATTTCATCTTAAGATTGCTCTTTCCTACTCTAGAAATACAGTTCATTTTTTTCTGAATTGATTTTATATCCTGCAACCTTTCAGAACTCATTTATTACTACTAATATTTGTGTGTGTGTGTGTGTTTTTCAAGTTTTTTTTAATAGATAAGATCATGTCATCTGCAAATAGGGTTAGTTTTACTTCTCCTTTCCCATCTGGATGCCTTGTATTTGTTCTTTTTGCCCAGTTGCCCTGGCTGGAACCTTTAGTACAGTGTTGAATAGAAGTGGCAGGAGTTGGACCTCCTTGTCTTTCCTTGTCTTTGGGGAAAAGTATCGATCTTTCATCATTGGGTATGATTTGAACTGTGGGTTTTTCACAGATGCCCTTATCAGGTTGAGAAGGTTTCTCCAGTGACCTTTAATAAATGTTTACTATTGGAGAACTGTGGGTGGTAGGATATTGCTCGATGTGGAGTTACTTAGTGATTCAAAGTTTGGAATTGCTTTGGGTGAGAAAAATGGCACTTCATCCCAAGGGAAGCATTACAATACTTCAGGGTCTCAGAGTCATGTACATTCAAATTAAAATATGGAAGCATAAGCATATTTGAAAGAACAGATAAAGCTAATAGAGTTTCCCTTAAATTACATTGCTACTGCATTGCCCTGATAGAATTAAAGGCAAATAGAGGATACTTCAGTGCCAGTATTTAGTGGCTTATGGAAGAGTAGCTGGTTACCGAATAGCTCCTCTACTTAGGCTAGGTATGTTAGCTGAGACCGCCATATCGAATGGAAATGTCTCTCATGAAGGGTAACTGACTCCATTTTCAGAGTTGCTTTTGTGTCTGCAGGTTTCTTCCAAGTAGCTGGCTTAGAATAGCCAATTTGCCAAAGAGGCAGATCTTGGGGTGGCAAAATTTGTTTCCGTACAGAAGCGAAGAGACAAAGCAATCCACTTAAAGGCACTGAGCTAGTGAGTGGCCACTTGCAAATTAGAATCCATGTTTCTGTTGCCAGAGGCCATTCTTCCATACTGTATCCCAGGTGCTTGACACTCAAAGTGTGGTCCGCCAGTCGGCAGAATTGGCCTCCCCCTGGGAACTTACTAGAAATTCAGTCTTGGGCCCCATCCTAGCCCTAGAACCGAGATAGTGTACAAAGGAACAAAGGCAGCTCAGTCCTCCTCGGCTCTCGTTTTGCTACTGTTCTATCCGTTAAGGAGACCTGTCCTTCCAGCAGGTGTGGGTGGAGCATGCATGGTAAAAATGGAGGTGTTTCTGATCAGGGATCCAGCTGTTGTAACTGAGGCCTAAACTATAGGGCTTGACAAAAATTGAGGTATTTTGCTCTCTACGGTATGTAAATTATACGTCAAGATAAAAAGAAAGTAGAGAATTAGGACTTGAAATCCTAAAATATTTTGCAGATGAATTTTACAATTCATAAAGCATAAGTAGGTGAGGGGACCCAAAACAAGGTTGAATAGCTATTTTGATTTTTGAGAGGAAAAAGGTTAAACACTGAGAGTTCTGGATCTAAGAGATACCCATTCAGAACAGCCTCCAGCCAAATTAAGGAATGTTGTATGAGTCAGTTGGTCTCTGGCCACATGGAACAGGACCAGGAGCCAGAGTAGGCTCCCCAAAATGCATTTTTGTGAAGCTTACCATGTTTTTGTTTTGATAGGATCACTCCACTGTTCATTAGGGGAAGCCAGAGTATAATCTGGATGTTTGTAAGTCATTTTCCCAAGAACCAAACTAGACAAGCTAGAGAGAACGAAGGTCTCGGTGACGGACAATGCATGCAGTTAGCTGGCTTCTTGGTTTGTTAAACTGATTTAAGGGGTTGATGGTGACTCAGCTCAAGGCACAGAGGACTCCCTGAAGAGTCACGTTGGCTCATGTCCCAAAGCCTGGAAAGACGGCTATGTCAGGGACGGTTTCGATATTCTGAAACATCCTGAAAGGTAGCACCTGAGGAACAGAAAGGAAATTGTACGGGAGTCAAGGTGTAACGCAAATACTGCCTTCAGAAACTCAACTGGATCCTAGCATTTTTGAACTTGAGAGGGCCTGAGACATTCAGGTACTCTAACTACATCATATTGCACAGGACAGAGTCCAGGAAGGGGGAACAACTAGGTTGTCATATGGCCAGTGAGCGACAGCTTTATGACCAGAACTCAGGTCTCCTGACTTCCAGACCAGTGCTCTTTCTGCCTTCCCTGTTGCATAAGTACTGAATGGGATGCTCCGTGTGTGGGGGGCGGGTGGGGGTTCCCACACCGAACAATTGTGTGACACCAGCGGGGTATCCTAGCATTTAATTCATTCTGACACTACCTGATTAAGGGCTCAGTCTTATGGGACTGCCCCCGTCTCCGATGCCAGCCCCGAGTCCAGCTTGTCACCTGTGCTTCTGGCAGACTGGCTATAAATCAGAGGTTCCCATGACCCCCTCCTCAGGTTCGATGAACTTGCTAGAGCAGCTCACCAAAGTCAGAAACACTGACTGATGTTTACCAGTTTATTAGAAAGGATCTTTGAAGGACAGCCAGATGAAGAAGTATATAGGGTAGAGTTCAGAAGGGTCCTAAGCGCAGGAGCCTCTGTCCCCAATGGAAGGAGGGTGTGCCACCCTTTCCCAGAGGTCAGTGGGCCTGGCTCAGGAGTCCCCCCTCCCCCCGCTCATTGCATTCTGGTGACTGGCCCCATCCTGAGGCCCTGGTTCCCTGGGCAGTCATGGGCCTAAAGCTCTACATTGTGGGGACTGGCCAGCGACCCCGCAGCTGGGCAGGAGGCCTGGAGGCACGAGGCAGGGGTGTCCTTTGACTTATCTGCCCCCCCCCCCCGCCCCACCGTCTTCTGAGGCAACAGTGCTGTGTGTGGCCTGTTCCAGGCATCAGCTGAAAGCGTTCTAATGAAAATGGAACCCAAAGGAGGAATGATAAGGTATCTGATTTTAACCCGAAGTGAGAGAATGCCAGATGTTTCATTCTGTCTGAAGGTTCGAGGGAGGAAAAGCAATTAGCAGCTGCTACTGATTTAGCAACAGACACCTGCTAAATGAAAATCTGTAAAACCGGCCAGGCTTTGGCACCAGAAGTGCGTACGCCGCTTCTCAGACATTTCTGGGAATTGTAAATTATGTTGGCCCAAAATAGGTTGTGGGTGGCAGGGGGGCCGAGTGGGCTCTAGAGAAGCAAAACATGTCTGTATAGACCAGGATCGTGTTAGTCTGGGATGACAGCAACTAAAATGGCTCTTTGGTGGGGAAATGGAAAGGAAGAGAAGAGAGGGTATCTTTCAGAAGCTGCCTGGTTACTCCCTGCTTTTCACCTGACTCATAGGCTGCCCTCTGGGGTCCATTATGTAGGGCCGGAGCAGAGGCTGCGAGGGAGTCCTGCTTTGCTTCCTTTTGTTGATGTGGAGCACACCTCTCCCCTCTCCCCAAGACAGGGAGTCTCTAAGCATGAGGGCTCCCAGCAGCTCCAGCCCTGTGATGGTGACAGACTGTTGGCTCTGAGAGCCATCTGGACATCTTCTGCTGAGCTTGGGCTTTGCTTTGGCTTAGAAAGAGGCCTATCTGTGGCTTTCTGCTTTCCAGAATTCTCTTCCAAGTAGACATCAACTACCATTCTCCCCCTTCCTTTTCCCGAGGCCCACACTGAGACACAAACAGTGGAAATGGGAACTCGTGGAGAGGGCTTTGGGGAATCTGTGTATGTGTTGGAGGGGTGGACGGACACGAGGTTCTGTATGGAGTGGGTGTTCGCGATGTGACTGATCATGAAGAGGTCCGTTTGTTATTGGTCTAGATACTGTCGAAAGAATCAGGCCACTCCATGTGGGCCTCATGCCACATTCACTGCATGCAACTGTTGTTTCTCAGTTTCCAAACTAGGCCAGAGGTCAGCGGCAACTTGGGCCAGAGGGGACGGGCCCTGTCTCGAGAGGAGGGATGGCCGCTTTTCCCGCAGAGCAAGGTCCAGGGGGCACCGATGGCACACGCATGGCCAGAGCTGTCCCGAGAAAATATCTCCTCGACCTTGATCCTGGAGAGGTGTTTTAGTGTGCCTCAAGACCCAACTCCTAATGCCAAAAGTGGGAACCAAAAGAAGATTCTTTTTTTTCTTGAACCGAGTAGGCAATTAGGTGAGAATTGTCATTGCGGATACATTTGAATTTCACTCCCTCAGTGCTGCGTAAGGGAAAAGGAACTGGGAGAGAAGAGTGGTGGGAGATCAGAGATCCCCACTCTCCAGCCAGGATTGGTGGAACTCCTCCTTCTCTGGTCTGTTCCCTCAATAGACTGCGTTCCCATCAATCAGTTTCAGTAGGTGGAATAACCACAGCACGACGCTGGGTCCTGAGACAGCAGACTCCCCTAGAGAGAGTGAGCTCCAGGGACCCTGTCTGTGATGGAGTGCCCAAGGGGCACCCATGGCTGTGTTTGGTCTTCCATTGAATATTACCAAAAATGGAAGTCTGGGTCTTGTGTGGTCCACACAATCCAGACTTCTGCGGTAGTGTCCCGGGGGCAGTCAGGAAGGCAAGCTAATTCTCTTCATGGGTCTGGCCATCTGTCTGTTCTCAGTGTTCTCCTGCCATATCTCTAAATACATTAATAAATACCGACTAATCTGTGTGTCTAGTATTGTGCCAAGTTCTAGGAGGTATCAGGAAGTCCATTTAACCCTTTGCATGACTAACATAAGCCTTTGGAATACAGATTTCAACGGTCTCTAGATTTCTGAGTCCTTCAAAATGCTAGAGATCAGCATTTAGAGTGAGGTGGGTGTGAGGCCATAAAGTACATGCAGGCAGGGGGCATTCCACATCTTGTTCATAATAGTTGATACATAGCAGGTGCTCAATAAATATTTGTTGATTGAATGGATGAATGAATGAATGATTGAATGGGTTGGTGTCTGGGGCATCATGAAGGTGGGTTCCAGTGTTAATTAGTTCCCATGGCAGTATAATTAGAACAGTCTGGGTCTGGGCTCACATGGTGGGGATGGAAGACAGGACATTTCAATAGCAGGGGACCAAACCGTCATGGATTTGAATCATTTGTAAGTCAAGTTTCAAAGTCAAGGGCTGCCTCTGTACTATAAGGGGTCTCAGCACACCTCAAGGGAAGGTCGGTCAGAGGTTGAGAACATGGACTCTGGAGGCAGACTGCCTGGCTTACCTCCATACTCTGTAACTAGCCTTAGGGAAATTGCTTCACCTCTGTGCTTCACTGACCTCTTCTGAAAAGAGAAGATTGTAACAACGATCTGATATAGTTGTCATAAGCATTTGTTAATATATATCAAGTACTTAGGACGATGCCTGGCAGAGAAGCACTATGTACCATTAATTATTAGTTACGATTCTTGCTCTCGTTATCTTTATTGTTGTTTTGAACATGAGGCACATCTCCTCTGTCCCTATCGGTACATTTTCTAGGGAACTACCAGTCATTTCTATCAGAAACTATTGAGTTTTACACCTACCACTTAGACTTCTGGAACCTAGCCTACTACTATTTCTCTAAGAATAGGTTAAACGCTCCTCCATCCAGATTACCCCAGAGAGCTTTATTAAAGTACAGAGTGCTGGGCCTTATCCCAGTGGGTCCAAAGAAGTTTCTTCCTCTAAAAATCTGTGACAAAAATAAAGAATCTGCGTGTTCTTTGTGTGTTGGATTAGCCAGGAGCTGCTGTGAGTCAAAGCTTATTATCCGTCAGTGCTGGTAGAAAGCCTAGGAGCAGGCTTGGAGCCTGAATGGAGCTAGAGAAACAGAAGAGAAGACCAGACGTAAGGAGAGCAGTGAGCAGAGTCTACTCATGTCCAGAGGTGGCCAAGTACCATCTCTGGTGGCCTCCGGGGCACACGTGACATTCGCCTTCTCCTGATTTAGAGATTCGTGCACCTGGCTCGTGCTTGTGGCGGGGGAGACGTGAGAAGCAGCAGGGCGGGGAGGCCTGTCTTACAAATGGCTCCCTGGCTGCCTTCAAGCAAGGGCCCCAAAGAGGAGAACACTAAGCATGCTCCCTGCTCAGTTGGTGGGCAGGGCACGGGGCGGGGGCAGTGCAGGGGGCTGAGTGCTGAGTGCCCTAGAGAGGTTTTGACTGGGCTGAGAGCCAAGTCGCAGTGCCTTTGTCTCCTTCTCTACTCTCGTGCCAGTGTGGGTTGGTCTTATTTCAAGCTGTCTTATGCTCAAGTCCTCTGAAGGCACTAAAATATAGACAAATGGTGCCACAGGCTACCTGGGCCAGCGAGGGACCTGTCCTTGCGCACCTCCCACTCTGCAACCCAAGTCAGGGGAGATGTTGCCTTGGTCCTGTCCGTGGTGCAGAAGGCCCTCGTGGAGCCCCAGCCCTGGGTAAACCATCTGCAGGCACAGTTTGGCCTCCACACACAGGCTGCTTATCCTTTCACTTGGAGTGGTCCTGGCTCCTCTGCAGGCCTTTTGAACTCTCTCCCTCCTTAGCCTTTCCTCCAGAGTTCTCTGGAGAGAGCTGCAAAATATTTACTTTTCCTCCTTGAGTAAAAAGTCAAGTAATGTGTTCAGGGCTGGACTTGCAGGCCCCAGTGTCCCCTCTTGTGTACTCAAAGCTTCTCTCCTTTTTCCACATGAAATTCTCGCTTTAGCTCAGTCTGAAGCAGTAAGTGTGGATTTAGTGACTTCAGGGTCCCCGGGGGTCCTCTTTAATGCCTAGTGCCTGTTTCACAGTAGCTCAGTAGGGTAAGGCCTTCAGGCTCCGTGGTAGACCCCATTTCTTTTGTATCAGGGGAACAGCCCGGAGTATAGACAGACAGCCGTGGTCAAGAGCATGCATTCTGGAACCCAGGAAACCGGATTGGCTTGGCCATTAATGAGCCCCGAGACCGGGGGCAAGTTATTTGAACCCCCACACCCTTTTCTTTCTAACCCTACCTGGGGTGCCCACCATCGCAGTAATCATATGTATAATCCTTAACTCCTAGCCGACTCCATTATTGGTCCATGCATGGCCTGCTTTAATTTTCTTCTTGGGTGCATCTGTTTATTTATGCATAATGTAATAAGCAGTTGCTATGCACCCAACCCAAGAATGAGCCACGTTGATAATACAGACGCAAGCTGTGTGTGCTTCCCCCATCCTGCTCCCTACGTCCCTTCCCACCTTGATGGAATCACTAACGTGAACTTTAGTCATTATTCCTTTGCTGATTTTGAAAAGTTTTAGCTTTCTCTCATATGTACATATGAATATGTATTTAATTTTAGTGGTTCTCTACCCTTATGAAAATGCTATTATATTGTATATTTTAGTTGGGTTTTTTTTTGACCCTCATGAAAATGCTTTTATGTTATATATAGTCTTCTGGGATTTGCTTGTTTTCTTCAACATTGTATTACTAAGATTCATCCCTGTTACTGAGTATAACTCTAGTTACATTTTCACTGGGGCATAGCATTCTGTCCCATGAATAGACCCCAATGTCTTTCTCCGTTCTCCTTGAGATGGGCATTTAGTCATTCCTAGTACCTTACTATTATGAGAAAACATCTCTGTGCCTCAATTTCCTCCTCTTAAGAACTGCAGAATAGCAATGGGATCTATGCCATGAGCGTGTTGGGAAGACGGAAGGAGTTTGCAGTTGAAGTGCTTTAGTACAGGGCCTGGCTCAGTGTCTTCATTTCTTTTCCTTGGGCTGTCATGATGGATGCACAGACTGGGGGGCTTAAACAATAGAAACATATTTCCTCACAGTCTGGGGGGCTAGAAATCTAAGATCAAGGTGTCAATAGCATTCGTTTCTTCTGAGGACCTCTCTTTGGCTTGTAGATGGCGGTCTTCTTTGGCTGTCTCCCCGTGGTCTTTCCTCTGCGTCTCTGTGTCTTAATTTCCTCTTCTTGTGGGGACAGCAGGTATTAGGCTAGGCGCCACCCAGTGGACCTCATTTTATCTTCATTTCCTCTTGAAAGGCCCTGTCTCTAAAGACAGTCACATTCTGAGGTACTGGGGGTTAGGACTTCACCATATGAATTTGGTAGGGGTGGGGACACAATTCAGCCCATAAAATTTAGTAAGTGTACACCATTATGAATACCATTATCTTCCTCCTCCACGTGTCCTTCCAATTCCTAAGCCATTACCCCCCTCCTGACTAATTCCTGAGTCTGTCAGAGGTAAGAGAAGGAAGAAGAGCTCGTGGGTGTCATCTTCATCTTGAGTAAAGGGAATAGACCCCAGATTGCCACTTAGTATAAGTTCTGTTATGGGCCCGTGTGGCCAACACAGGCCGCTCTGGGCTGCTCTATCTCATATCCCAAAAGGCACTTCCACAAGTAGATGGGCCACCAGGGCAGACAGCATCTTTCACGGGTCGAAAGTATTTTGCTCTGACATTAGGGAGCTGACTGGGGGCAGCAGCTGCCTGACAGCCACGACTCTCCTGCTCTCCTGAGGGCTCTGAGTGCCAAGGAGGAAGTCAGGAGCAGCCCCAATGGAGTTTGGATTCCAGAACGAAGGACCTATCCCTCACCAGCCCCTCTCCCCACATTAGACCATGTACGTGGTCGGGCTGTGGGCAGCTGTCTTTACTGGAGCAGGAGATGGGCTCATAAGGGAGGGTACTCTTGTTATTTTCTTTATATGACCAGATACTCTGAGAGGGGGTTCGTAGAAACTGGAAAACTTCACACTAATCATCCCTGTTAGCTGAACGCATCCTCCTGGTTAAGGATTGCTGCAGTGTAGAGATAAGACTATAATATGAAAGTTCTCCCCTCCCACTCCACAGAGGTAATTGCTAACAGTCTGGTACATTCCTCTTTTGACCTTGCCTTTGACTTCTAAAAACTTTAGCTTCATGCTTAATAAATGAATACATTCATTTGTCACAAAGCTCCAACCATACAAGTCTATCGGATCCAAAGTCGAGGTTTCCCCGATCCCAGACTCGCCTCCCCAACCCTGTCCCCCTGCCCAGTTTGCTAAATGTCTTCCCAGTCCTTTCACCATGCAATTTACATACACCTAAAAGCAAAAATACTCATTTGTCCTTTTTTCTTCTACAAAAAGGATCATGCTTTGTACAATGTATATTTGCTCAGTTTTTTTTTTCAAGATTTATTTATTGATTTGAGAGAGACAGAGCAAGTGAGGGGAGGGGCAGCACGAAAGGGAGAGAGTTTTTTTTTAAGATTTTACTTACTTTTTGACAATTTGACAGAGAGAAACATACCTAGAGAGGGAACACAAGCAGGGAGAGTGAGCGAGGGAGAAGTAGACTTCCCGCAGACCAGGGAGCCTGATGCCGGGCTCGATCCCGGGACTCCAGGATCATGACCTGAGCTGAAGGCAGATGCTTAAGGACTGAGCCACCCAGGTGCCCTGGGAGAGAGTCTTACGCTGACTCTGTATTCATCATGGAGCCTGACATGGGGCTTGATCTCGTGACCCTGAGATCATGACCTGAGACCTGAACCAAAACCACGAGTGGGGTGCCCAACGACCGCACCATCCAGGTGCCCCTAGATATGCTTAGTTTTACGGACAAATGGTTGTACCTCCCTTTTTTGTAAATGGTTGCATTGTTTGTCCTCCAGAGCATTTTCTGATGACTCTTCCACTAATGGACAATTAACTTTTTTGTTATTATGTACTTTTTGTTATTACAAATGATGTTGCATTTGAGCATCTTTACACATATGGCTCTGGGTGTGAATACAAGCATCTCTGTTAGTAGAAATTTGTAAAAGTGAGTCAAAGTCAATGGGTATTTAAAAATTTTGGTAAATATTGACCATTCTCCAAAGTAAATGCACATTTTTTTCCTTCCCATCCCTGTATCTTAGGATTTCTGCCATTTATTAGGTCGTACAAATTTACCTCATTTAAATTTATTTAAATTATTAAAATTTCCCAACTTCTTATTATTGGAATTTTTGTAGCAAGGAGTTGAAATGATAGTATGGTAAACAGCAACACATGCCCTCCAGCTAGGTTTAACAAGTAACATTTTTCCATATTGTTTCCACCACAATATCTTCTTTTTCAAAACAGAGTTGCAAACATCCTTACACTTCAGTTCTAAATACTTTTGCCTGCAGCTTCCAAGAATAAAGATAAAGAAAGGCTCTTGTACAACCACAATACTATGATCACACTCAAGAAAATTATCCATAATTCTATAATACTGTCTACTTTATCTGATAATCATTTTATTTTTTAAAAAGGTTTTATTTAGTTATTTGACAGAAACACAGCGAGAGAGGGAACAACAAGCAGGGGGAGTGAGAGAGGGAGAAGCAGGTCTCTCACTGAGTGGGGAGCCCGATGTGGGACTCCATCCCGGGTCTCCAGGATCATGACCTGAGCTGAAGGCAGATGCTTAACAAATGAGCCACCCAGGTGCCCCCTGATAATCATTTCATATTGAAATTTACCCAATCGTTCCAGGAATGGATTAATTTTTTTTAAGATTTTATTTATTTATTTGACAGAGAGAAACACAGCTAGAGAGGGAACACAAACAGAGGGACTGAGAGAGGGAGAAGCAGGCTTCCCGCCGAGCAGGAATCCCGATGTGAGACTTGATCCCGGGTCTCCAGGATCATGACCTGAGCCGAAAGCAGCCGCTCAACCAACTGAGCCACCCAGGCGCCCCTAATTTTTTTTTTATAATCAGGATTCAGTCAGGTTTCAAGATTGCTTTTGACTGTTCTGTCTCTTCAGTGTTTATTTATTTATTTTTGATCTACAAACAGTCCCCTGCCTTCTTTATGCATGGCACGGAAATTCTGACGAATCCAGGCTAGTCCTTTTACAGACTCTTCCACGTTCTGGATTTGCCAGTCTGTTTGCCCATGACTCTGTGTTGTTTTTAGTGGAGGCCTGGTATTGTGTTCCAGGAGTATATTGTGGTTTATTTTAGGTTGTGGGTAGTCCTTTTGTGGCCCTCGAACAAGCGGTATTTAGTTGCAAGGAATTTGTGGCACCCATAGGCAACAGTAAAAGTCTGTGGTCAGTTAATGAAGACAGAGTGTTCCAAAGCCAGACTTGGTTGGCAGGTACATTACCAAAGGCCTCAGTTAAGAGTAGGTTGCCTCTTTTCCCCATCCCTTTCCCCTGTAGAGGAGATGGATTATTGTTTTGGTCTGTTAAAATACCAGTCTGAGGAGCTTCTACAATGGGAAGTATTTCTCATGGTTCTGGAGGCTGGAGTTCTGAGTGGTTGGGTGAGGGCTCTCTTCTGGACTGCAGGCTTCTTGCTGAGTCCTCATGGGGCAGAAGGGTGAGGAAGCTCTCTGGGCCCTCTTACAGGGGCCCTGATCCCATTCACAGGGTTTCACCTTCATGACCTGATCACCTCCTAAAGCCCTACCTCCTAAAACCATCACATCAGGGCATGAACGTGGGGGAGGGACACAACATTCAGACTCTCAGCAATTATCTTTTCCGATTCTCTGACTTCTTTGAGGATTCTGCAATCTGGGGCTGAGCTTAGACCAGTGTCCGCCCTTTGTAACCTGTTCTTAATTCTGTTCTTAATTCTATTCTTAATTCTGCACCTCATTGTCAGCCGTGGATCCTTCTGGTAAGACCAAATCTCTTGCTGTGTAGCATGAACTCTGAGGCTGTGAGCTCCCTGGACTTCTTCCACGCCCTTCCTTCATACAGTCAGTTATTCTCACCTTGGCCCATTCTTCCCTCCTCGTCTCCTGGAGCCCAAGCTAACCCTTCTCCCGTGCATCCAGTCCCAGCCCATTCCCGCTGTAGGCCCTCTCACCATCCAGTGCCTCTTGCCTGTCCTGCTTCTCTAGCTTCTCTGTCTCCACTGGCTTCTTCCCTCACCCCATCAATATGTTCGAGTCTGTCCCATTCTGCGCAGTTATATCTCTGTTGATACTAGCCTGGGGTTACGATTTCCATCTCTCTCCACCCACGCTCTTGTTGAAAGGACCACGGCCCAGGGGTCTTCAGAGTGGAGTACGTAGATGTTCTCAGGGGGTGCTTAAAAAAATACTAGCAGTTCTCTGCATCTCAGAGTTTCATCTTCTTACTTTTCCATGCTAGCGTTTTATAATGTGCATGTCTACATCATAACGTACACTTACACACGTGTATCATTTGCCTTTCGGCTTTCCGGCCTCATTGAGATGGAGCCCCACATTCCCACTGGTGTAGATGTTCCTCTGCCAGGCTAGCACACTGGCCTCACAAACTCAGCATGAGCCTCTCTGCTTTTCATTGTCTCCTTCAGTCTGCTTCCTTGATTGTAGGCCCCAACGTAAAAGGAAGCCCCAGTCCAAGTATTGGTGATTCAACTCCCTTACCTTCTCTGACAACCACCCACCCTCCCTTCTCTTGCTCCCTCTGCCTTAAGTTTGATTTGGGCATTCCTATTGCTGGTCTCTAATTTCCCCTGCCTCCATTCATGTCTCACAACTACATGTCAACCCTCCTTCACTTTCTTTTTAAGAAACTTCTTTTAAAGATTTATTTATTTATTTATTTGAGAGAGAGTGAGCTAGCGAGCATGGGGCAAGTGGGGGGCAGGGAGGGTCAGAGGGAGAGGGAGAGAGAGAATCCCAAGCATACTCCCTGCTGAGCATGGAGACTGATGCAGGGTTCGATCTCATGACCCTGAGATCATGGCCTGAGCCAAAATCAGGAGTCATACCCACAACCAACTGAACCACCCAGGCGCCCCTCTCCCTCACTTTCAGAGAAAACTCAAACCAGATTCCATGCTCGGTCTATAGTTTTTTCCAAGATCATTAACTACACTGACCTCATCCCTTTATCCATTCGTCTCCCTGACTACACTATGAACTCTTGTAGGGTGGGGACTGTGTCTTCATCACTGCTGTGTATCCAGAGCTGGGGACATTCCCTGCCACCCGGCACTGTCTCAGTAGGTGGTGTTTTTTATTTTTTGATTGGATGAGAGTAAAAATAGGACTGTTGTGGTAAGAAGAGGAGAGTGGTATTGACATTCCTTTGAGAAATAAATTAGTCTCCAGGGAAAACTTTCACCTAGAGATAGGACCAAAGAATGAATCACATTGGGAAGCTAAAAGTTATCCTGGTCATCATCTGATAAATATATTGGTGTGTGCCTTAGGGCTATGGGGCAGGCCCAGACTCCACCTCTTGCTGAAGGCTCCTGCTAATTCAGGACAACGAGGTGAAAAGAGCTCCAGCTTTTGCTCCAGAGAGGCCCGGCATTAAGTCTTATTGACTAGAGGGGTGCCCGGGTGGCTCAGTCAATTGAGCATCTGCCTTCAGCTCAGGTCATGATCCCGGAGTCCTGGGTCGAGCCCTGCATCGGTCTCCCTGCTCAGTGGGGAGTCCGCTTCTCCCTCTCCCTTTCCCCCTCCCCCTGCTCCTTCTCTCTCTCTGTCAAATAAGTAAACTTTAAAAAACAAGTCTTATTGAACTGGCCTTGAAATCTTGCCTTTGCCACTTACTGGCTGGGTTGACGCTGAAGAGGAAGATGGTGCCAAACACTAATGTTGCGTACATAGCGCATGCCAGCACTGGGCCAAGAACCCTACGTGCATTACCTCACCTGATTTCACCACAGCATGATGCAATAGGCATCATTATCATCCCATTTCACAAATGGGTCAGATGAAGCTCAGCCAGACTAAGGGATTGGCCCCAAGGTACAGTGCAACCGAATGATGGAGCTAGAATTTCAGTCTTAGCAGGCGGACTCTAGGCTCCACTTCCTCGTTTGGAAGTCATCAGTATCCAGATGGCCTTTAGAGCCAGGGGCCTGGATAAGATGATCTAGTGAGTGAGAGTAGCTTGAAAAGAGAGCCAAGGGCTTGGTTCTGGGCCCCTTCAATACAAGGAACAGAAGGAAGATTCAGTAAGGGGGGTTGAGAAGGGGAGTCACTGAGGTAGGGGAAGAACAGAGAGTGGTGTTATGGAAGCCTAGTGCAGAAAGTGTTTTAACGACAAGAGAACGATCACCTGCAGAACCAGCATGTTGTCAACTGCACGAGGTGCCGATGATCTTCCTGACACCCTGGCATGGGGATGAAGAAGGGGTGGCTATTTAAAGTTTGTGCAAAGAAGTCCCGTGGGCCAGGGTGAAGCCGGGACAAGAGTTTTTCTCACTTGTGATGAGAGAGATTGTCTAACTTATTTGTTTTCTGATGGGAATGATCCAGTAGAAAAATAGGGACAGTTGCTGGTGCAACGTCCTTGAGTCGGCAAGAAAGGATAGGATCTAGCCTTGGTCCTCGGTGTGGTGATGGGGGGTTTCTGAAGAGCTGCAGAAGAAAAGGCAGCTGTGGGGACAGGTTCAGAGGAGGGAAACGTGGAGGTGGGAGCTTGTGGATGTTCTTTTCCTGTTGCTCCCCCTCAAATGGAATAGGATGCCTTATCATCATGGGGGAAGATGGGGAAAGGTTTGAGGAAAGTGGGATCGGTTGTGAAGTAGATGTCCAGGGGAGTGGAGAGTGAATGTATTTGGGAATGTAGATGGATGATAGGGTCCCTTTAAGGGTGGGCTCCCAGTTGTCTCATGAATTTAAAGGGTCAACTGCATAGCTTCGTATTTTTCTCAGTTAGCCTTTACCAGCAATGTGGCTTTGCAAGGCAAGTAGGGTGGAGGGGAAGAGTGTGTCTGGAGGGTTGAGAGTATGGTCGAGGGAGTGACTGGCAAGTGTGGAAGTGAGGACAGCAGGCCAGTGAGGGGCAGTAAAAAGGTGCCGGGATCAGTAGACCGGATGGGCCAGTGAAGTTGGAAGATGGGTAGGAGCCGGGTGAGTTGGGTAGGTAGGAGGTGGCCGTTGGAGAGTTGGGTACATGACAGGCTAGCGCTAACTATTGAGAACACATGGATTTTGACACGGGAGTTTTGGAAAGAAATGGCAAGAGAGGCAGGAGGCACTGTCTTCAAGGACGAAGGGGAATGCCTGGGGAGAAGGTCTGTAGGTGACCACGACAGGAAGAGTGGTGGGTGTCTGGAGGCCGAGATTGAAATCAGGGGAGTGGTGAGGAAGGAAGCAGAGAAAAAGGTCGTGGAAGCGCCAATGTAGAAGTAGCAGAGTAGAGCAGATAGGACCCCTCCTGGCCGTCAGGGCACAAAGTAACGTGCCAGGCAAACCACCCAGCACCTTAGAGGGTTTTTATTAAAGCAAGAAGGTGAAGGGACTGCTCAGAAGACAATTTGAGGATATAGAGGACATCGCTAATGAAGAGTCAGTGGGTTCCAGAGGGTAGACTGCCTGAGTTTCTAGAACTGAGGGAAGGTGGCTGATGAGGTCAGATGGTGGGGTGGGGGTGGGGGAGATTAGAATTCAGGTGTTAGGTGGTGACCTGGGAGTTTGGGGCTTTTTTTTTAAGATTTTATTGATTTGTTTAGAGTACAGCAAGTGCACACACAAGCGGGGGGCAGAGGGGAGGGGAGGGAGGGAATCCCAAGCAGGCTCCATGCTGACTGTGGAGTCCAACTCAGGGCCTGATCCCACAATCCCAAGATCACCACCTGAGCCAAAACCAAGAGTTGGGTGCTTAACCAACTGAGCCACCCAAGTACCCCAAAGTTTATGGCTTCTTACGGTGGCAGAAGTGACCAGGGATGGAGAGAGCACGATGGGATTGCTCAGTCTCCATGGCAGAGCATGGTGGTGCAGCTGGCGGGGCTGTGCCCTTGGAGAAAGGAGGTCATGCTCTGGTCATGTTTTAGGTAGTCTGAGCCCAGAGGCCTGCTGGGGTTTATCAGTCTGCTCTTTGGATTTGAAAAGAAGAAGAAAGATGTTGACTTGGGTGTGAGAAGGAAGCTAATGACCTGTGTAGTTTAAAACATTTTTAGTGATTTTTGGTTTTCGCTTGTGGTGATATAGGACTTTTGGTCTAAAGCCTCCAGAATCTTCTAGTTAAAAAGACATGAGGATGGGGCACCTGGGTGGCTCAGTTGGTTAAGTGACTGCCTTCGGCTCAGGTCATGATCCCGGAGACCCGGGATCGAGTCCCACATCGGGCTCCCTGCTCGGCAGGAAGCCTGCTTCTCCCTCTCTCACTCCCCCTGCTTGTGTTCCCTCTCTGACTGTGTTTCTCGCTGTCAAATAAATAAAATCTTTAAAAAAAAAAAGACATGAGGATAAGTACATTAGAGTAGCATTCCAGATGTGAGCTCTGGAGGGCAGTCTGGCGCAATTATGGCACTTTCCAGATCGTGTTTGTGAAGTGGGGGCAAAGTGGCTGGGGGAGGATCTGTGAGAAAGTTCTGGGGACTCAGGACAGATCCAGTTCTCAGTAAAGAAAACTACCCATTTTCTTCTTCAGCACTGAATGTCCTTTACCCCCACCCTTGCCCCGTCTCTTCCTTGTTTTTTTTTTTTTTAAGATTTTATTTATTTGAGAGAGAGTGAGGGAGAGAGAGCACATGAGCTTGAGTGGCGGGAGGGACAGAGGAAAGGGAGAGAGAATTTGAAGCAGACTCCATGCTGAGCACAGAGCCTACTGGGGGGCTCGATCCCACCACCCTGAGATCATGACCTGAGCTGGAACCAAGACTTGGACACTCAACTGACTGAGCCACTCAGGTTCCCTGCCCTGTCTCTTCTTTGGGTGTCATTTCACAGCTTTGTGCCTCAGTTTCCTTATCTGTCAGATGAGGATGACCATTGTTCTTGCTTCACAGAGACTTGTAACAGTTAAGTGAGATAGCACACGTAAAATTGTGTAACGCAGCACATGGCACATAAGTACTTAGTAAGTGTTGTTATGAAATGACCAGGGGTCATTTTCTTGCTCCCATTCCACTCCCTTCTTCCTGCCACTTGGATGTTTTTTTCTTATGTTGCCTCTTTCTCTTTCATCTCTCTCCCTTCCACTCCCTGTTGCCTCCCCCCCCCGCCATGCGCGCGCACACGCACAAACACACACACTTCCTCCTTTGCCTCTATCCTCTCTCTCCTCTCTGGCTGGGGCCGTTGGCAGTGCCTACAACTAGTTTTATGTTTCCAGAAACATTTTCCTTCCTCAGAGGGCTGCCTCAACCCCTATTCCAAGAGTTCTCCACCTCAGAAGGCATGGAGAGTATAAAACACATTCCTCACCTTCGCGGTCTGCTCTGACCCACTCCTGAGCCCGCATTGTGGCACCCTGGTGACAGATATTGCCTACAGAGTCTCAGAGGGCTAGTGACAAGAGCCTCGGGAGCAGAGAGGCCTGTGTTGCTGGCCAGGCCTGGCCATTGCACGATGTGGGCTCTCCATGGCCGCTTCTGCCTTCAGCTTAGGTCCTGATCCCAGGGTCCTGGGATCGAATCCAGGGAGCCTTCTTCTTTCTCTGCCTGCTGCTCCCTTTGCTTGTGCTCTCTGTCTCTGATAAATGAATAAAATCTTTAAAAAAGACCTCTAAAAATTGAAAAAAAAATTACAACAATCTTAGAACAGTGTGACTGTGGTCATTTTACTGGTGCCGAAACAGTTGGAGAGGTTTAAGTGAGTTGGCGGAGTCTGCAGGGCTATTAAGGGCATAACGAAATCTAGAAACACAGACTTGATGGCCTCTCAAACTGTGGCTCGTCGCCGCAGTGCTTCACTGCCTCCCTGGACATGCAGGTGAGGGCTGGAACGGGGGGAGAAGCAAGTGGGTGCTGGGGGTGCAGGGGGTGAACAGGAGTTCAAGTCCGGGAGGCGAGCAGAGGTCCTGCTTGAGGACATGGCTGCCTTCATGCTGGGGACAGCTGCCTCGCTCCCCAGGCCTGTTCCAGGGAGAGCTCTAGTCCCTTAGGTAGGACCTCTTCCTCCTTGCCTGTTTTCTGGGTGACTGCAGTCCAGCCAGTTGACCATTTTGTGTCTCAGTTTCCTCATCCATCAAAGGATGATACTTGGCCTGCCTACCCCATGGGGTTTCCGAGAGGCGTCCGTAGCTCACGGATCTGGAAATAGTCAAAAAAACATGAAGCAGTCCCCGATTCCCGATGGGAGGGTGAGCCCAGATTGTTTTACTGTGAGGCTCCAACGTGGGCCTCCAAGGGCAAAAAGCATGGGCCTTTTCCAAAGCTCACGCTAGTGGTGTCCGTTGTCAAGCCTTTTCCAGCGATTCGAGCACGGTCCACAGAGCCACATAGAACCCCTTCTCTTTTGGGGGGATTTTACATACCTTGTGAGTGAAAAATAGTAGTTGAGTCTCATCTGGATCCATGGGAAATTTTCCTTCTGTGTGGGCTTTTATTTCCAAGGGCCAGAGCTAGCGTCTCTGTTCAGGGTGCACAGTCGATCTCAGCCACCATTCTGGGTGCTCTGCCATCTTTTGGTTCCAGCCCTTGGCACAAGGGGGCCTTGGGCTGCCATTAGCATACAGTCTTGGTTCTGTGATTGCCTTGTAGGGAGCAGGGAGGCAGCTGACCCTTCCCCCAGGGTATCCTTGTCTCTCCCTTCCATGCTCTGCCTCAGGCATCTGGAGCTTCCATTTTTGAGAGGGGTGGAAAGCATCAGCAAGCAAGAGCCTGCCCGTCAGAGGGAGGGAGAGGCTGAGGTTGCCCTCTTTGGCAAGCCGTTGTCAGAATCAGCCCAGCTGCTTGGTCTTCACCCAAAAGGAGGGCTAACTCTGGACTCGCCCCAGATATCCAGCGGGGAAACTCTTTATTCTTGGATGGAGACCAGGCCAGAACTAGCAATTACTTTTTTTTTAAATCCAGAAAATAGGAGTAAGAAATCCTACTCCACACGTTCTTCATGTCAGCCGAGGCATAAGCTTTTAAACCTTCCACCGCCTCCTCCCCAGGAGCAAGGAGGGGCATCAGGTCGTGTTTCCTCAAGTACACCCCGCAGAGTACTGAGTGTTCCACGAGCCAAAAGGCACTGGCTCACCAAGTTTGGGAAACACTAGATAAATTATTGTAAGCCGGCTTTGTAGTCGCAGAGATCACCCAGATCCTCACTATATCACGGGATCCATGGTGACTCTGCAGGGGTCACGAAGTGGGTCCCAAAGAGCAGGGGTGTTCGTCTTCAGAAGCTATTGATGTGAGTACTTCCTGCTCTAAAATGCCTCTCCCCCTCCTGTCCTTACAGCTCCCCTTCGAATTGGAGATTTACTATATCCAGCATGTTATGCTCTACGTGGTACCCATCTACCTGCTTTGGAAAGGAGGTAAGGCCAGCGAACCACAGCCTTGTGCCCCTGCCACTCCTTGCCGCTCCCTTCTGTTTGGGGGAATTGCAGTGTGTTGGGTGCCTCCCAGGATCTTAGGCTGCTGCTTGTCTGGGTGTTGTCTGCAGGATGTCATATTCCACATGCCAGTGATGGGCACAGATAAGGCCTGCAAAGAGTCGGGGGGGGGGGCTTTTCAGAACCGTCCTTTGTGGGCAAGCATGGTGCCGCTAACTGTGCATCCCAGGGTCTAGGCCTTGGGCTCGTTGTCTGTTGCAGCATTGGGTCTGTCACTCACTCTGTCACTCACTCACGCTGTGCCTTCCCTCTGCCTCAGTGTGCAGCGTAGGGTAGAAGGAGAGATGGAAGCCCCCAGCCCTCTTGAGAGAGGGACCTTATGCCCTTGCTCATTATATCCATCCTCTCAGAACCAAAGAAGATATTGAGAGGGGCAGGAAGTTCAGGGACTGCGGGTTTATAGGATGGAGGGAAGAAGCAGGTAAGGGAACAGCGATCACCTTGTAAAATAAACCATTGATGACCTTTATTTCATCATGAGGGAGAGACCACCAACTTGGTAGAGACAGTCTAGGAAGGAGGCTGACTGAGCTCTTTGTGACCTCACAGTGACCGCTGTCCTCTATCATGTGGTAGATGAAAGGGGAGTTCCCGTCCCTTCTAGTCTCAGCTACTGGCCTCTCTGTGTTGGTTGCTGGGACTTTTCAGGGAGACCATTTCCCCCTACCTCAATTCAAGCAGCAAAGGCTTCATTTCTATGCATTAAAAAATGACGTGAGGCTACATGGGTCCTTGAAGCCACCGGAAGATGGTTTGGAAGTCAAGCTTCCTCTATCTCAGGAATCCTGGCGAATCTCGAGAACTTCTGGCCCCAAGGACCAATCAGCCTCGAGACGCCCTGGAGGATGGGCACAGTTGTTTGCCATGGAACCTCCTGCCCGTGGAGAGAATGGCCCCCTGTGCCCTGGTTCCTGTCAGGGTCTTGGGATTTGTCTCAGTATTCTCGGAGGCTGTTTTTACCCTGTGCAGCCACTTGGGGGCTCAGCAAGTCAGAGAGCACTTCCTTTTAATTTCCTCTAAATGTACTCTTCTCCTGTCTAAGCTCTAAGAAAAGTCTCGATATCCAGGAGCCGTGGGCCATTTTTCAGGTCTGCCTCCTGTGACGCAGGAAACAGCTTCCTAATAATATTCAAGTCTGGGGGATATAATCATTCTGACTAGAGCCAGGCAGGCAGCTGTCTCAGGGCCCAGAACCGCCCTCTCCCGGCTTTCTGAGGAAGGTGAGGCAAGTTCTGGCCGAAGGTGTATGGCTTGCAGTTAAACCTCTCTGTGTTCTGAGGTGCCCACAACAATGGGTTAGGTAGCTGAGCTGGACTATTCTGACATGGGAAATACCAAGTAGCCATCACCACTACCCCCTCCCCTACAAAAACCCCCACTGTCTGGGAAGCTGCAGCTTCTAGAAGTTATGGATGCCACTGCACCATTTGGGGGGAACCAAGCAGAGGAAGTAGGGATTCAAAGGCCTCATTCCAATTTATTTCTCACTCTTAGTGATTCTTTCCTCTCTCCTCTGGTGCCTCTGTAAAAGCTCTAACAGTAATTATAACCACGGTGAACAACAACTTTTTGAGTGTTTCTGTGTGTGAGATACTTTGCTAGGCCCGTTTTGTGCATTCTCTTATCATAACCAACCCTGCTGGGAAAATGTCCCTTGTACAGGGAGAAAACCAGGGCTTGGAAATGCTAGGTACCTTGCTCCCAGCCTTAAGTAGCAGAGCCAGGATTCAAAGCCTGGCCTAGGTTCCCTCTCACACCAGCGCTTTTCCCCACATGCCTTGTTGTCCTAAAAGGCAGGTGTCTGTCTCCTAACCACATCTGGCTGGGGCCAGCCAGCCGCCCCCACAGCTTATTTGTTAAACACCTACTACGTGCCCAGCATTTGCACTAGGGAATCAGAGACTCCCGGGCGTAGGGAGTCCCCATCAATGGGGGAAGAGAGTGTTGTTAAGTTGGCGTTAAGTGCGACAGAGGGCCCTGGGGGAACATAATCTGATTTATTCCTCACCATTTCCCGGCTCTTGTAAAGCCTGCGCTTCCTTTCTGGCTCTTTGCTGTCATCTGCTGTTTGCTTGGGGGAAATTATGCGCACTTAGAGAAAAGGCTAGATTTCCTAAGGCTGGTTTTACCTCTGGTCCCAAGCCTCGGACCTGGGCCTTGCAGAGGGCGAATCCATCTGGATTGAGCAGGGGCAAGATGATTCCCTGTCAATCAAAACATCTGAGGGGCTGGGGCATTCTCTTTCCTAGAAGTCTTGTAATTTTCCAGAACTGAGTTTCAGTTGTCTACCCAAGACAAGACTGCTCTCCTGTAGATAATGCCAACGGCCAGGAGCCCTGTTTTCCTGAAAAGCAAAGTCTGCGCTTTCTGTGGCTTGGGGGTGGCTGGGTGGCGCCCAGCGGTATCTTGCCTCTCCTTCGTTTTTGTAGTCCTTTGGCAGCACCGTAGGAAACAGGACATCCTTTTCCGCCCACTGTTCTGTTCTTCCTCCAGCCTGCCTCTTAATTTCTGTTTCCTCCCCTCCCAGCTCCTTGCCTTTGGCTCTCTGGAGCTGCAGCAGATCCTGAACAATGTGGAGGTTAAGGAATGCCCCTCACCCACTCCACACCCCCCCGCACAGCCCTAATACCCATGCACAACTTTTTTTAAAAATTTTATTTATTTGACAGAGAGAAACACAGCGAGAGAGGGAACACAAGCAGGGGGAGTGAGAGAGGGAGAAGCAGGCTTCCCGCCAAGCAGGGAGCCTGATGTGGACTGGATCCCGGGTCTCCGGGATCATGACCTGAGCCGAAGACAGTCGCTTAACCAACTGAGCCACCCAGGCGCCCCCATGCACAACTTTTGACTCCCCACAAGACTTAAATCCTTAATAGCCTCCTCATGATAAGAAACTTTACCGGTAAGAGAAACAGTCCATTAGCACCTAGTTTGTATGCCATATGTATTAGGTACCATATTCCTACAATATAATAATTGCTGGAGAAAAGAAAATGAAGAAAACCATAAGGAAGAAATCATAAGGAAGAGAAAACACATTTTATGGTACTGTTCTGCATCTGCCAGAAAAAAGTCCGCATCTAAGTGGACCCACCCAGTTTGAACTCGTGTTGTTCTAGGGTCAACCATATGTCCCCACTGATGTAACCAGCTCTCCATAGAACACCAAGTCCTCCTGTCTCTTGCCTGAAGCCTCCCCTAATGGACGCTCTCTCCCTGTTCATCCCCAGAGGCTGTGTGTACTGGGGGAGGAGGGCTGTCTCTTCCAGACCAGTATTTCTTCTCTCCCTTCGATGAAAATGCTTTCTCTTACCATTCTCTCCACCTTTTCTTTTCATCACTACTACCACTCTTGGCTGCTTCCCGCATATTTCTAGATGCCTTTGGCCCCTGGCACTCAATCCTTTCTATCACAACTCTGGCCAGCATCCACAGAGGTTTCCACAGTGAAGACCACTCTTCCCACTACCACTTCTTGGAGTCTGGTCCCTGTGGTGACTTCTGTGTCCTCTTCGGCAACCAGCCTTGCCCTCCCTCTCCCCCTCCAACTCTATCTGAGATCCTTATCCCTTACGTCTCTTTCTGTGACCCAAATATCTACTCCTTCCAGCCTCCTCTCCTTCCCCATCAGCTCTTTCCACTATAATCAATTACTGGAACCTTCCTTTCACCAGCTACTAAAAGTGCCCCAGCCCCTCGTCCCTCCCATGGGGATCAGCGTCCAGTCCCCATGCCCAGTCTTGGCCTCCTGGGGGAAATCTCTCAAGTCACTCAGATTTGGGGCCACTTAGATTTCATGGCCGGTTATAACTGTGCTCTCAACACCATCACTCTTGTGTTCTGGCTTGGGTCAGCTGAACTTTTACCACCCTCCTCAGACTCCCCAGCCCCCGTTGCTGTAAACCAAGGACTAAGAAAACAGAGATTTCCCCAGCAGGTGGCAGGCGGGCAGGGAATTCCTTCTGCCCTGCATCTGGGAGGACGCCCTGTGCTTATCTTGCCTCCCTTCCCACCCTCTGGAACTTCCTCTGTGCCCTCAAGTCTCACTCCTTTACTTGGATTTTCTTTTCCTTTCGTTTTGTTGTGTTTTTTTTTTAATCTGGATTTTCAACTCTTTTTGTCACTCCTGGCTTTGTGGCCAAGAAGGATGCTGAAGTCTTCCCATTCTAGAAAAAAAAATTTTTTTTTCTCTTCACCCTACACCATCTCTTTTCATCTTCCCTTCACAGCTAAGAGTCTTCAAAGACTATTAGCCAAACAAGATTTCTTAGACTTCAGTTCTTTTGGAATGATAATTTGTGCCTTATCCACAGAGTCGTCTGTATTTTTATGTGTATATGTCCTTAAATCTACTGATTTATTTCTTTATATTTGTTTATATTTATTTATTTTTGTTTATTTTGTATTTATTTATTTATATTTGTTTGTGGGGCACCTGGGTGGCTCATTTGCTAAAGTGTCTGCCTTTGGCTCAGATCATGATCTCAGGGTCCTGGGATCGAGCTCAGCAGCAGGCTCCCTGCTCAGTGGGGAGTCTGCCTCTCCCACTCTCTCTGGCCACCCCTTCCCCTGCTCTCTCTCAAACAACTAAAAATCTAAAAAATATATATACTTATAAATATATATACATTTATGTATACTTATAACTCTATATATGAATTTATAAATATATATATATCTATTTTTCTAAAATATGTTTGTACTCAATAAAATCCTAGATTCAGTGCACTGGTGACATATTTTCAATATTTAATATTTTTAATACATATTTAATCTTTTTAAATACATAACTATTAAAAAGGAAATGTTTAAAAAATAAAAAGAAACAGAACATAACCTTCTACTCGATCACCTCCCGTCCCATAGAGATAACACTGCTGATGGTTACTAACATCTACCTGACCAAACCTAATGGCTCCCTCTTAGACCTTCCCCTGCGGGAGCTCTCTGCTATGGTGGGCATTGTTGATCACTCCTCTTTGGACGGCTCTGCTCAGAGGGCTTCCGAAGTCTCTCGAAGTCTCTCCCACTCCTGGCTCGCCTGCCTCCCCGACCATGCCTCCCCACGCCTCCATCAGGAGTTCTTTTTCCTCTGTCCCCCTGACATGTCCATTTCCCCAGAGTTCTGTCCTGGGCTTGCCTCTCGCTCTGCTGCTCCCTAAATAGTCACATGTTCACACAGTTCAGACGCCAGTCCGGATAGTCATGGCTACCGCACTGCTGTCGGCAGCCCAGACTTAACGAGATTTTAGTCTCATGTGGTTTACTCAGCATCTCCCCATCAGCCCTGCTGCTCTCCCTGTGGTCCTTGACAGATGGTCCCACCCCGTCACCCCAGCTACGACCTGGGAATCATCCCCCTCCCCCCACGTCTATTTTATCCCTTCATCTGACCCATATATGTCTTACTCCTCTCCCGCTGCTATAACAAAATGCCACCAACCGGGTAGCTTATCAACAATGTGAATTTCTTGTTCTCAGCTCCAGACGCTGGAAAGTCCAAGATCAAGTCACTGGCATGGTTGCGTTCCTGGGAGGACCCTCTTCCTGGTTCCTAGCCCGCCCATTCTTGCTGGGTCCTCACATGGCGGATGGGGCAAGAGAGCTCTCTGGGGCCCCTTTTATAAGGCACTAATCCTATCTGTGGGGGCTCTACCCTCATGGCCTGAGATACCTTCCAGGGGCCCCACCCCCTAATACATCCATCTTGGGTGGTTAGGACTTCATCATATGGATTTGGAGGGACACAGACACTCAAACCAAAGCAACATATTTGCACATTCTCTCTTTCTGTCAGGCTTACTGCGATGCTCTGATCAGTGAAAACCAGATACCACCCCTTCCGTCAGAGAGTTTATAATGTAGTGGGAGGAGACAGGTATGATTCAAATAATCACACAAATAAATAAATAGTGACGACTGAGGTAAGGACTGTAAAGGAAGGGAACATGCTTTAATGAGGACTAAGATGAAACTAACCCCTACTTTGGAGGTTTCGGGAGAGCTCCCTGAAGAAGTGGCCTTTTAGCTGAGTTCTGAAATGTACGTATCATGGGGCATTCACTAGGCAAGAGTAGGATTGGGGGGTATTCCTTTATAACCTCACAAGACACACATATGCCAGCACTGTGGCCAGAGGGAGAGTGGAAGGAGGTTGGATGACTGAGGGGCAGGCAGGGGTCAGATATGGAGGGCTTTGTCAGCTGTGCTCAGGGATTTGGCCTTTATTCTAAGAACTATGGAGAGCCAGTGGAAGTTTTAAGAAGTGGCTAACACCAACTTGCTTTCCTGTTGATTCTTCTCCTATATAAATCCTTTTGAGAGTTCAAACTCTAAAACCCGGAAAACCATTCTGTAGCACATCATCTTGCCACCCTTTCCCCATCCACGCAGTGCCCCCTACAACTCCACAGGTAGCCGCCATTTTGGTTTTTTGCATCTCCTCCCAGAGTTTCTTCTCGCATATGTAAGTAAGTTCAAAAAATGTTTTATTTCCCTCCTCTGTAAGACACACCTCCCAGAATAGCATGCTACACAACTATTTCGTTGTTGTTCCTGTTTTGCCTTAGCAGTATTTCTTTAGACAGCTCTCCCTGTAAGCCCATGGGAAGCTTCCTCACTCTTTTGTACACTAGCCCATGCGTTCCAGTGTGTGGATGATACAATACATTCTAATAGAAATAGCTACACTTTATAGAGCACTAGGAGGTGCCAGACATTGTTTTAGGCTCTTTGCACACGTGAACTCATTTCATCCCTGCCACAGTCTTCGTAGACAGGGTTGCTGTCATGTCCCTTTTACAGATGAGGAAACTGAGGCTCCACTAATAAGGGGAAGACCTGGGATTTGAACACACTTGTATGTCTCCAGGGTTCTTGGTGTTAAATATAACATAAGGCTATGATAGTACACCATAATTTTATTATTCTGTCTCCTGTTGGTTGACATTTAGGTCGTTTCAAATCTTAGGCTAGTACGAATAACATTGTTCCATGCCATCTTGTACCCACACCAGTTTGTATGTGTGTGAGTGTCTCTAATCCGATCAATTCCCCTAAGTGGCATGCTGAATCAAAAGAGTATGTATGTTCCTAATGTTGATGGACGTTTTCAGATTCATCAAAGTCATACCAATGGAAATGCCCACCAGTAGTGGGTAAGAGCGCCTGTTTCCACCCACCCTCCCCGAAAGAGTGGAGTCCGAGTGTTTTTCAGTGTTTGCCCATTTGATGGGTAAAAATAATGGTGTAGCAACTCAGACTTACTTTGAATTTATTTTACTTTGGGTGAAGGGGAGTATCTTTTTATGTGTTTGAATTGGCATTTGATTTCTTCTTCCTTGAACTCTGTGTTCCTCTCATGTGCTCATCTTTCCCTTGTGTTGTTGGCCTTTTTAACAAAATGGAATCTTAGGAGAGGCGCCTGGGTGACTCAGTCGTTAAGCATCTGCCTTCAGCTCAGGTCATGACCTCAGTCAGGGTCCTGGGATGGAGCCCCCCAGGTTGGGCTCCCTGCTCAGCAGGGAACCTCCTTCTCCCTCTCCCCTGCCCCTCCCCCTGCTTGTGCTCGCTCGCTCTCTCTCTCTCTCTCTCAAATAAATAAAATCTTTTTAAAAAATTGAATCTTAGGAGTTCTTTATCATCTATATGTTTATGTTTCTGTATATTCATATATAATAGAAATGAATATATTTATAGATTTATATAGATTTCTATACATGATTTTTATTTCTATTTCTATATACTTGAAATGTATTTCTATATATTTTTATATAAATATTAGGACTTCACCCTTTTGTGATCTGAGCTGTGGATATTTTTCCCTGTTTTCTCATTCATCTTTAAAATTTTTTTAAAGATTTTATTTATTTATTTGACAGAGAGAAACACAGCTAGAGAGGGAACACAGCAGGGGGAGTGAGAGAGGGAGAAGCAGGCTTCCTGCTGAACAGGGAGCCGATGCGGGGCTTGATCCTGGGGCTCCGGGATCATGACCCGAGCCGCTTAACAACTGAGCCACCCAGGTGCCCTCTCATTTATCTTTTAACTTTGTGTTTATATTTCTGTGTAATTTATCTGGCTCTTACCATATAGCTTCTGAATTTGGAGTCATGGTTAAGAAGTCCTTCTCCACTACCAGGCTACAAAAAAATATATTCTGTATTTTTCCCCTCCTGTGTTAATAGTTCCATTTTTCCTTTAAAACTTTATATCTTTCATCCACTTGGATTTTATCCCAGTAGACAATGTACAATAAGGATCCAACTTTATTTCCAGGCAGTTTCTCATGTGTCCCAAGATGTCTGAGCAGACAGTCTGGCATGATCAGGTGTGCTTGAGGGAAAGATCACTCTGGCTGCTGTGCAGAGATCGCCATGTTCTTCTGCTTTGACCTCCCCAATTTTCCTCAAGTCCATCACTCTTCTTACCTTGGCCTGGGCCTTACTCCTCTCTCACCTCAACCATGACAGCTAACTCTGTGTGGTCTTCCTACCTCCACCCTCCCCATCTGCCCCCAACAGCCTGTCCCTGTAGCTTCCAAAGCTGGGCTGAAAGTCCAGATAGGATCATGGCACTTCCATCTTTGGAAAGCTTCCATTGGCTCCCTCTTGTCCCCAGAATGCAGTACAATTTCCAGGGGCACAAAAGGCCCAGCGTGACCTGGCTGGCCCCTTTTCCCCAGCCTCTTCTCTTTATGTTCCTCTCTTCCTTGTACCCTACACTCGGGGGATATCAAAATCCATAGGGTCCCCTATGTTTCCTATGCAACTTTCATGCCTCCATGCCCTGAAATGGCAAGAGTTCTGCCGGGAATGCACTTCTCCAGCTTGGCAGCCCAGAACCCGTTCTGTCTTCAAAACTCAACCTCGGCAGTTAACTTCTCCTGGCAGCCCCCTGGAAAAGTGTTTTGTGACTGTCCCTCTCACAACACAGTGCAGGAAGCCTTCTTTTGTTCTCCATCTTGTGGAGCTGAATGAATGAAGGAATCTGTAGCCACATACTGCATATTTTACGTATCTGGTGTTTATTGTGCACTTTCCACCAGCTAGGCACTGGGTAAGTGTTTTACTTGCCTGATCTTGATCCCATTTAATCCTCGTAAGTCCATGAGACTTAGGGGGCCCATGACCTTGGATGAGAAAAAAAAATCACATCTCCATTTGCATTAACTCCAACTGACGTCCAGTGTTTCCTTTAGTGCCAAAGTGTAGACAACCATCCACAGTTGCTTTAGCAGGACTTGAGGTGCTGTTGTTAATGTTAATTGTTCTCCTATTACAGCAGCTGCAGCTATTTCACAAAAGTTTTTGCACTTCATCATTACTTAAACATTTTAAAGCCTTAATTTTTTAAAGTATTTCACTATTTCAGTATTACTGTTTTCTCTTCTAATCCTTTGTCTCTTATTTTGTCTACTTAAAATTTTGTCCTGCAGGGAGCCTGGGTGGCTCAGTCATTTAAGCGTCTGCCTTGGGCTCTCAGGTCATGGGTCCTAGGATCGAGCCCTATGTCAGGCTCCTTGTTCAGTGGGGAGTCTGCTTCTCCTTCTGCCTACCACTCCCCCTGCTTGTGCGCTCTCTCTCTGACAAATAAATAGATAAAATCTTTAAACAACAACAAAAAAACCAACCAACCAAGCAAGAGCTTTATCCTAAGAGGGGAGGTCCCAAACCGCCCAAGGAGCCCATGGTATCACATGTCGTCACTGGGTTCGGACCAGTTGTGGGTTCGAATCCTAAATCTGGTGCTCTGCATCTGTTTTCTTGTTTGCAAAAGGAGGACAGGAATAGTACCTATCTCACAGGGGTGCCCTGAGGGTTCAGTGAGCTCGTATATATAAATGCATAGAACGAAGCCTGGCACCTGGTGTTACATACTTTTACCATTAACTACTGTAGTACTGCCTCTTGTTAAATACACATCTGTCTTCCAACTAGACTGTGGGCTTCTGAGGTCAGGATTGGTCCTTGCTCAGTTCTGAAGTGCCAGAGCCTTGCACCTATGGAGTGCGTGTTTGTCAGTGGGTTTAACATCGCTGGCGTCCCCTTTGATGCCTGCTTCTCCTTCGGGCTGCGTGACACCCCTGTCTCCTGACTCTCTCCTCTGGTGACTAGTCTTTGGGCTCCTTCGCTCTGCCTGCCCCAGAGATCCTGGTGTTCTCCATCCCTAGATCTCACTGCAGGTCCTCCAAAGGAAACTTGTCTACAGTTAGACCACTCAGTTCCATACCCCTTCTTCCTACCTGCTCTTTCTCCTCTTCTCTTTCCTGTATCACTAGCTCTACCATCCACCCAGGGCCAAAGCCAAAAACCTGGCCAGAAACTTTCAGGATCCCTTCCTCTGCCTCAGCTCCAGATGCCAGTCAGTTCAGAAGTTTTCTGATGATCCAGATTCTCAAAGTGCTTGCAAATTTAGCTCTTCTTCTCTGTTTCCATGCCCCCTGCCTGAGTCTAGGCTCTCGGCCTCCATTGCCAGGGACAAGTTCGTTTTCTCTCTCATGTCCCTGCCCCCCAGTCACCCCCTATGTCTCCCCCGGTCTGTCCTCCCTCCAGTCTCCAGAATGACCTATCCGGTCAGATTTTGTTCCTCTGCTTAAAAATCCTGTCCAGGAGGCAGACCACACTTCTTTGTGTGGCATCCCAGATGGTTGCAGTTCTATCCTTATCCATGTCTTTGACCTCATTTCCTATCGCTGAGATTTCAACTCCCATTACTTTACCTTCCAAACGAACAAATCTGCTGACAGATTTGGTCCACCTGTTCCCAACACCATGTCCTTGCACATGACAGCTTGTCTACCTGGAACCTGGCAAACTCCATGTCCTCCGTGAACATTAGCTCAGCGATGCTGCCTCCCACTCTGGAGTTGTGTCTGACTTCCCAAGGCAGCCTAAAGCACTCTTTCCTGAACGTTCTCTTTATACTTTCTATTTGCCTTGAGCGTGGCAACTGCCTCATCTGAGTGTTTATCAGCGTTTTGCCACAAGGTGGCAGTAGTCTCATCTTTTTGTCTTTTCAGGAAATGAGGATCTACAAATTAAGATCACTGTTAATTTAAATTAATAATCCTAAATAATTAAACTGATAGTATTTATTATAGTAAAGATGCTATGGGAGCGAGGGATAGGACAAAGTCTATGAGGCCCCAGGATTTCTGCCGGGGCGGTGGGGGGAGATAGGGTACCACTAATGGACAAGGGCCACAGAAGGAAAGGAACATGTTTGAGGAGGGAAGATTTTTTTTTTTTGAAGATTTTATTTAGGGCACCTGGGTGGCTCAGAGGGTTAAGCCTCTGCCTTCAGCTTGGGTCCTTATCTCAAGGTCCTGGGATCGAGTCCCACATCGGGCTCTTTGCCCAGCGGGGAGTGTGATTCCCCCCTCTTTCTCTGCCTGCCTCTCTGCCTACTTGTGATCTCTCTCTCTCTCTCTCTGTAAAATAAATAAATAAAATCTTTAGAAAAAAATCTTTTTTTCTAAAGATTTTATTTATTCATCTGAGAGAGATACAGAGACAGAGACAGAGACAGCACAGGCAGGGGGAGAGACAGAGGTAGAAGCAGACTCCCCACTCAGCTGAGAGCCAGACATGGGGCTCGAGCCCATGACCCAGAGATCATGACCTGAGCAGAAGGCAGACGTTTAACCATCTGAGCGACCCATGCACGCCCGAAGATTTTTTTTAAAATTTGAGTTTGACACACTTCTAGGCTTTCAGGATGAGATGTCCAGGATGCAGTCAGATGGACTATTCTGGAGGCGTTCAGGGGAGTCTGGGCTGGAGGCAGACTTCTGTGTCATTGGTATAAAGGTGGTGCACACACACGGAAGTGGACGAGATGGTCTGGGGTAGCTAAGTCTGGTGGGGATGAAGGAGAACTCAGAGAAAAGGCCTCGGAGAACATCAGCCTGTGAATAGGAGAAAAAGGGAGAGGAGTGTTAGGAGACTGCAAGAAGGAGTGGCCGGTTGTCCTGGAAACTGAGGCAGGAGAAAGGTTCATCAGGTTGTAGTGATCAGGAGCACCAGGTCTTTTCAGAGAGTTCTAGCAAAGTAAGGCTATTGGAGAAGCTGGGATGGGAGGGAAAGAGCAGGATGTTAAGGAAGGAGGGCTTAAGGGTGTTGCCAAGCCAAGGGAGCGATTCCCTCCTCGCCCAAACCTTTTTTCCTGCCTTTCCTTTCCTCCTCCTCCCTTTCCTCTGTGCCCAAGGCTGGGCACAGTCAGGTGCTAAGGTGAAGGCCAGTAGTGAGAGGGAGTATTTTGGAGGTACCAGGGAGGCAGGGGAGTGGAGGAAGCACAGGAGCCGGCCCCTGCTGAGAAGGAAGGGGCTTTGCTGCAGAGGGAGGTGGGTCATGACAGGAGGAGTGAGCATGGTAGGAGATGGGAGAAGGAGGTAAATCTGGACTCTGCTGCTGGAGATGGTCTAGATCTGATCTGCTCAGTGTGGGAACCGCTCGCTCCATGTGGCTCCCAAGCACAGGGCACGGGGCTAGTGCAGCTCAGGAACTAGAACTGAGGCACGTTTTTGCTTGATCGCAGTTTAATGACTTTGCATTGCAATTGAAATGGCCGCAGGTCTTTAGAAGCTAGAGCTACCATATCGGACAGTGTAGCTCCAGAAATTTGGTGACTAGCGCCGAGGGGGCCCTCCTAAAACAGATTTCCTTGCAGTTTTCTGGCACTGGTCTGTACAGTGACCCCGTTTTCTCCAGAAGGGCTCAGCAGCCTGTGCGGAGGGGCAGAACATCTGTCTTGAGGTGTCCATCCAAGGTTGGATCGATGGTGTTGAAGACCTAGAAAGCGAGGTGTGTGTGGGGTTTGGGACAGAGTTTTGGTAAGCCTGCTACACACTTTCCTCCTTTTGGCTTTCTGACCAAAGGCGGGTCACCCCAAGAACAATAACAGAATGGGAAGCAGAGTGCTTACTTTAAAATTATGAGCTGAGAGAGACTGCCTTGGCAAGCGAGGCTAGAGCCCACAGCTTTGGTCTGGACACCTTCGTGAGTTTTCTGCTCCATACCCTGACCACCTGAAGTGTGGCCAAGTTTGTAACCCAGGCCTGAGCTTTTTCCCAGCCCGGGCAAAGGAACTGAGGAGCTTGAGAGGAAATTTGGACAGGCCTGGCTGCTGGCCGATGGGTGAGACAGTTCTGAGCTATGCCCTGTCGAAGCGGGACTAACCTGCCTTCCAACCTCGGCTCCATCGCTTGCAAGCCCTGTGATCTTGGTGAAGTTCCCGAACTTCTCTGGGCTTCAGTTTCTTTATCTGTAAAATAGCAATAGTGCCCATCACTTCATTCACACTGTGTGACTTTGTTCCCTGTGTGGTTTCTGTTTGCTAAGGTACCGTGACTCTGCCTACGGGTACCCTAAAATGCGGTTTGAACATTTCTTAGGTCCTCACCTGTAGCAGGCCACCCCTTAGGGATAAGTTAGTGAGGGGGTGGGGAGAAGTGTGGAATGACGCCCTCTGCCTGCCTGGGAGTTGAGGGGGCTAGTTCGAGTGATCGGTCATGGTGTCGCAGACAGTAAGGAAGGAAGAACGAGGAGGAGGTCCATGGGGTTGGGGGTGTAGGAATCAAGGGATCAGAGGTCACTAGGAGGTGTGCGGGCTCGTGTGCCCCGTAGAAATGATATGGAATCTGAAACCAAGGGAGGCTGTGGTCAGAGGACTAGAACCGAGGCAGGCTGGCCAGGGCTGCTCCCTGAAGCTGGTTGTGGGTAGGAAGGCGACGTGGAGGTGTGGATGTGAGGCGTTGAGGAGGTTCAAGGGGCCAGGAAGTTAGGATGTTAGAAGTGGCCCCCGCACAGGAGATGAGACCACCCAGAGCAATGCTGCCAGGAAAAGGCCTGGTGTAAAGAGGGAGACTGTAAGCTCAGCGAGACTGATCTGGGAGGACTCTGATAGTGACCTGGATGGCGAGGTTGGGGGCAGGGGGGCGGGACCATGGTGACAAAGAGAAGGTGAAGCTTGTAAGAAGGAGACGGAGTAGGCATCCAGAAGCAGTAACGGAAGGATCTTCAGCCTCCCTCTTTCTCCCCACATGAGCTGACTGCGAGCCCATGGAGGAGGAAGAGGAGGAGCCTCGGCCCAGAGCCGCCCGAGGGAGAAGCAGTGTCCTGGGGGAGACCAGGGCTCCCTAGGTAACAGGGAGCTAACAAGGCCATGCTGTGCGTGGAGGTGGCGGGTATGGAGGGATTTGCCTATGGTGGGATCAGGTTTCCAGGGGTTCCAGTGGGCTGGTTTGGAAGGAAGAAGGCTGCAGGAGGGGTAGAGGAGAGCGCCCGCCCCGCTCTCGGACCCGTGGGGCTGGAGACCCAATTCTGCGCTCTAGGAACTCCTTCCCCTTTTCTTCATCCCTGTGGGTGGTTTTGGTTGGGTGGATGCAGTGGTTTTATTTAAGCGGGGGTTCTTAATGTGGGGTCCACGAATAGGAGATAAGGGGTTCATTAACTTGGGTGGGAAAAGCTGATGCTCACCACTGCCTTGAAATCATGGTTTTGGTTCGAGTCGCTGCTGGACCTCATTTAATGCATTAGTAAAGAAACGCAAGGACTGTTACCAGATCTGTTTTTCCTATTTCGATGACTCCGTTTTAATATCACTGGCTTCTCTTGTAACGCTTTGCCTTTCATGCCTTCAAAACCCTTTTCTGGGGAGGGATTCGCTGATGTACCACGCTGCCAGGAGCATCTGTGCCCCTTTCCTGGAGGGTCTCCCTGAGGGTGAAGGAGCCTCTAGGCTACTTGGAAACCCCTTTCTACTTCACTAGAGGGAGCTCTTGTTTCAGAATTGGGGAGCCAGGGACTTTGAGGCCTGACACAGAGTAAGAAAGGTGTTTTGAAGCACAGTAGATCAGATGTCCTTTGGGGACATTTCAGGAAACTAGACTGTGAGAACCCTAAGGTTCATGCAGGCAAGCCACGTGTCTCTGGAGATAAGCTTTGGGCTTAGTTCCTGGAGGATGAGGGTTGGGAACACAGCCCGTGTGCTAGTTTCTAGGACAGTTAAAGCAAGAGTACTGTGGCCAGTGAGTGCTTGAAACTGACCCCAAGTCATCCTGACCTCAGTCTGCCTGTTTCTCCCCCACCCCACCCATTAGACCTTCCCCCTTCTTGTCTAACTAGCCTTAGGGTGCTGGGAAAGTTCTCTTTCTCTGGCTTCCCACTTTCACTTTGCCAGCCAGGCAAAGGACAGGGGAAAGTCTTGGGGACTCGGGGAGATTCTGAAGGCTCCTGCAGGGTCTGTGGGACGAGGGAAAGGCTGGGGAATTTGAAAAACTGCCCAGGGGCTGAGACTTGCACCGGGGGATGGATTGGAGAGTTTTGAGTTTTTTTTAATCCAAAAATTTTGGATTGGAGAGTTTCTGACAACTGTGGGATTTTCCCCATGGAAGACGAAGGAATTGGGGCTTGGGTGTGCTTTGGGGGAGCAGAGGATTAAGTCAAGTACCTCCTACTATAATTGCACCCGCTTCCAGGAGGCACTGCTTCTCACAGGGGCCAGACTGTGGCCCCTCCCCTGGATTCAGTTCTCTGGGGTGGGCCAAGGCATCTGCATTTTCTCCAAGTTCTCGAGGGCAAGGATTCCCACAGGTGGTCCCTAGACCAGTGGCAGCTGCCGCCTAACTGGAGAACTTGTTAAGAATACAGATTCTCAGGTTCCTGACTCTAGGTCCCGCCCCAGACCCACTGAATCAGAAATGCTGGGCTGGCGCCCTGGAAAGCTCCCTTGTAACCAGCCCTCCAAGGGGGTTCTGACACCCCTAAAGTCTGAGCACCACCCCCCTAAGGGATTCTGATACAGGCTGAAGCTTGGGCCTCATTGCCTCAAATGATCCAAGGGTCGTGCCCCACTTGTTAACACTAATCGCATAATGTGTGCAAGGTGCCGTGGTGTGTTATGGCTTTCAGTACCATTTTTCTGTAGCATATCTCCATGTTCCTTTGGCTTTTCTATTCTTCTAGTGCTCCTGCAAGGTAGAGAGGACCTGAAATTTCCCTGCAAGTGGGGCAGTGCTGCTTAGAGGGGCTTCGATCCACACATGTGGATGAGAGTGGATGCTAGGACCTGGGTCTCTGGACTCCAGTGCTGAAACTACTAAGCTAGGTCTACCTGTTGGATTCTTTGCCAGCTCACGGCTCTCATTCCATGGGCTGTTGGCAGAGGGCTGGCTGGGATTCTTGGAGCTGAAGGCGGGTCTTTAAGTTGCCTTAGCCAGAGGCAGCATGGCCCAGTCAGCCCCCACGTAGCCACTTGGAAGGTGAAGCCAGGCCTGAGTGGGCTCTCTGGCCCCTCAGGATTGGAGGTTGACCAGATGGACCTTCCAGGGTAGCCTCTTGTGCATTAAACAGACTACAAAGCACAGTTCCTTTAGTCAAATGCCTGCATGAAGGGGAACTTGACTTGGGCCTGTGCTCAGTGGCAAGAACGGGAAACCCCATATCCATGGACATCTTGGGATCATGCCCTGGGTGGCAGAGGCTTGCAGAAGCTCGAAATGGAGGTGTCTCATGTAAAGGGCACAAAGGTTTGAGATGGCATTATTGTTCAGGACTAAACTAGTCATTCTCTTCCCTGTTCCCAAGGCCTCACCTTCTCTCACGTTCCCCATCCTGTCAAGTGGTACCATCATCCACTCATCACCCGGGCCAGAAATCTGTGGATAATCATTGGCCCTTCGCCCCCATTCTCCCCCACATCCAATCAGTGACCAAATGCTGTCTATTTGATCTCCTGGTCATTTCTCAAATTCATTCCCTGTGCTCGTCCTTCAGTTCAGACTGGGTTATGCCTGACTTGTTCTCTTGCAACAGCCTCAACACTGGTGTCCCTGCCTCGAACCCCTCTCTACTTCAGTCAGCATCCAGACTGCAAGCTCTGCCCCTTGGATCCGAGCATGGTGTGGGGGCCTGCAGCACCCGGGAGCCAGTTAGAAATGCAGACTCCAGGTCCCAGCCCCAGATGTACTGCACCTACTCTTTTTTTTTTTTTTTTTTTTTTTTTTTTTTTTTTTTTTTTTTTTTTTTTTTTTGCACCTACTCTTTACCAAAATCTCAAGGCAATTTGTAAAGTCCAAAATGGCTAATGTGGCAAACAGAATTCTTCACGAACTGGCTCCCATTTCCTGTTTTATCCCTCCCTCCTATATGATAGTCCAATGATCCTGAGCTTCAGAAGGTTCTTGAACATACTGGGCTGCTCAGTTCTTTCTTTTTGCAAATATCTATCAAACCCCTACTTTGCATCAGGCACTTGCTGAGGAAAGAGCAATGAGTGAGACAGATAACTATCCTTGCTTTCATGGCATCTACATTCTTGTGGAAGGAGAGGGTAAAGGAACAAGTGAAGTGTATAGTAAGTCAGGTAATGTTAAGTGCCAGAGAGGAATGGGTAAAAAAGAGTAAGGGGTAGGCTAGGGAGGCTGCAGTTTTAAATGATGTAGCTTCATTTAAAGGGAAGGTCTCACTAAGAATGTGGCATTTGAGTGAGGGCTTGTAAGGCAAGGGACTGAGCCATTGGATACCTGGAGAAGGAATATACCAAGAAGAGCAAAGAAGTATACAGGCCCCGACATACAGTGTTTCTAGAATATTCCAGCAACAGCAAGTAGGGCAGTGTGCATAGAGCCATGTGAAGGAAGAGGGTACATTGTAGGAGATGAGGTCAGAAAGGCATTGTAGATGAGGGGACAGATCATATAGAAGGCCTCACAGGCCACAGGAAGGACTTGGCATTCTTGTCTTAGGGAAGCGGACGGCCATTGGAGGGTTTTGAGCCGTGGACTCATATGATCCGAATGAATTTTTAAAGGGCTACCCAGTTGCTATGCTGAAATTAGAGCGCAGGGGGACAGGGATAGAAGCAGGAAGACTTGTAAGGGATGTGTGTAGTAGCTCAGGCAGGAGAAGCTAGTGGCTGGGGGACTGACCGGAGAGCCAGAGAGGAGTTGCCGGATTCGGCACACATGCTGAACGTGCAGTCAGCATGATTTGCTGATGGATCAGTTATAGGGTGTGAGAGAAGGAAGGGTCAGGGGTGACTCTAGAGGGTTATGACCTGAGCAACATAGATGGAAGACCGTTAATTGAGATCAGGAAAACTAGGAGGAGATCTGTGCTCATTCATTGCTTTTGGGGGGGAGGGATAGGGGATGGATGTAACAGACATCCCAAAATGTAGTAGCTTAAAGCACTGACTTATTACTGGATGACACCGAACTAAAAAGCTCTGAAGGCAATGATCAACAAAACAAAAAGGAATCCTACTGAATGGGAGCAGGGATTTGCAAGTGACATGTCTGCTAAGGGGTTAGTAGCCACGATATATAAAGAACTTACACAGCTAACCACCAAAAGACCAAATAATCCAATTAAAATGGGCCAAAGACCTGAATAGACATTTTTTTTCACCCAAAGAAGACATCCAGATGGCCAACAGACACATGAAAAGGTGCCCAAAAAACCCCAGCAACGTCCTAGTTTGACAACTGTGTGGGTTGACTGGGTCATTCGTGGTTATGGACCTAATGTTTGTGCCCTTGCCCTCGCAAGTTCTTGTGTGGAAATCCTAACTCCCAGTGTGATTGTATTTGGACAGAGGGCCTTTGGGTGGTAACTAGGGTTCAGTTAGGTCATGAGTGTGGGACCCTCATGAATGGGATTGGTGCTCTTAGAAGAAGAGGCCAGAGAGCTCCTAGCCCCTCCCACCTTGTGAGGCTCCAGCAAAAAGATGGCTGCCCTGTGAATTAGGAAGTGGGCTCTCCCCAGACACGAATCTGCCTATGCACTTGATCTTAGACTTGATAGCTTTCAAAACTGAAAAAAGAAACATCTGTTGCTTAAGCCACCCAGTCTATGATGGTTTGTTATGGCGGCCCTCACTGACTGAGATAGTTTTCGACTGGTCTTGCCTGGGCTCACTTGGAGCAGTTGGGACAGCTGGGCCTTTCTGTCCTCATGGCCTTTCGTGGTGTGAGGGTCTCGGGGCAGCATTCCTAGAGGGCATACTCTTAGGCACGGATGCTCATCATGCCTCCGATCTTGTCTTTTTTGATGTTACCCTATGGGTTGAAGCAAGTTATGTGGCTCAGCCACTTAAACCACGTGGCCCGATCAGCATGGGAGAGGAATACATAAGGGGTGTGACTCACTGGGAGCCAGTACGGTCATCATCTACCATAGGAGGCAAGGTCCGAAGTTGGGTTTAAGCACACAAGATGCCCATTTATGTATCCCAATGCAGATATTGGGCAGGCTATGAGATGTGTGAGCCTGGAGTTCGAGGTAGAGGTATAGGCTGAGATGTGAATGTTGGAGTCATTGGCACAGAGACAGTATTCAAGCCATGAGATTGGTTGAAACCACCCAGGGAGGGGCGCCTGGGTGGCTCATTCATTGGGCCTCTAGCTTTGGCTCAGGTCAAGATCCCGGAGACCCGGAATCAAGCCCCACATCGGGCTCCCTGCTCAGCAGGAGGCCTGCTTCTGTCTCTCTTACTCTTACTGCTTGTGTTCCCTCTCTAGCTGTGTTTCTCTCTGTCAAATAAATAAAATCTTAAAAAAAAGAAAAGAAAGAAAGAAAAAGAAACCACTCAAGGAATGAAAGTGTATAGGGAAGAAAAAAATCTCTGAGTGTTCTGTAGCCTGACTCTCCATCTTTTAGAGGTCACAGAGAGGGGGAGGAACTGCTAGAGGGACAGAGAAGAAGCAGGTTGTGGAGCAGGAGGAGTACGAAGAGAGAGCAATATCTTGGACTCAAGGCAAAGAATGTTTCCAGAATAAAAAGGGTCCGTAAGATGAAGCCTGAGAATTGACCATTGGATTCAGCAGTGGAAAGATTATTTGTGACCCTGCGGGGAGCAGAAGCCGAATTAGAGCAAGTTAAGAAAGAATGGGAGGAGAGGAATTGTGGACAGGGAGTATGGACAAGAATTGTCAAAAACAAAACAAAAAAAACACATGAGCTGTGAATATAATTTCTAATATTCTAGTAGCCTCACTCAGAAAAGGTAAAAGAGGGGCGCCTGGGTGGCTCAGTTGGTTGGGTGACTGCCTTCGGCTCAGGTCATGATCCCAGAGACCTGGGATCAAGTCCCACATCGGGCTCCCTGCTCGGCAGGAAGCCTGCTTCTCCCTCTCTCACTCCCCCCTGCTTGTGCCCCCTCTCTGGCTGTGTTTCTCTCTGTCAAATAAATAAAAAATCTTAAAAAAAAGAAAAGGTAAAAGAAACTGGTGCCATTAATTTTACAACATCTCTTCTATCTTATTTAACCCAGTATATCCAAAACATTCTCATTCCAGTGTAACCAGCATAAAATCATTACCAGGATATTTTACATCCTTTGAAATCCAGTGTGTATTTTCCACTAACGGCTCATGTCAATTCACACTAGCCACCTCTCAAGGGCTCAGTAGCCATAACGTGGCCAGTAGATACTATATTGGATGATCTGAGTATAAAGAAATCTTTCAAGGAGTTTTGTTCTAAAGAGGAGCTGAGGATGGAGGGCGAAGTGAGGTCAGGTGTTTGCAGTGGCTGGGGCGATACTGAGTAAGTGCAAGGGGAAGGGGTCTCGGTACAAAGGGGAAGGCTGGCTTTGGCTGGGGTCCTGGGCAGGTCATCCATGGCAGGAGGGGTGAAGGCAGAGTGCACTGGTCACCAATGCGGGTACATAGAGGCAATCATGAGAGCTTTGAAAAAAATTTTTTAAAGATTATGTTTACTTGAGAGAGAGAGACAGAGAGAGAGAGAGAGAACATGAATGGGGGAATGGGACGGTGGGAGAAGCAGACTCA
This sequence comes from Spilogale gracilis, assembly GCA_004023965.1. Lineage (NCBI taxonomy): Eukaryota > Metazoa > Chordata > Mammalia > Carnivora > Mephitidae > Spilogale > Spilogale gracilis. The sequence continues at coordinate 324,529 of PITA01000092.1, read as the reverse complement.
CTGCTGAGCAGGGAGCCCGATGCAGGGCTCCATCCTGGACTCCAGGATCATGACCTGAGCTGAAGGCAGATGCCTAACTGACTGAGCCACCCAGGCACCCCAGCTTTGAAGGTTTTCTTTTTTTTCTTTTTTTTTTTTTACCTGATTCTTCTTTTCTTGATAAAGTAAGAGGCAAGGTCATCATCTCAGAGTGAGGATGGGATAGACCTATCAGAGGTTTGAGAAGAGAGGAGACCCTGTTAAGTTGTGGCCTGAGAGAGTGAATGGGCAGCGGAGATGTGGTATGATGGCCTGGCAACATGAAGGATACACTTGAGGTCTGTGATTATGAATTTGAAGTGAGAACAGCCAGTGCTTTTGTTTTTCTCCAGACACACTCAGCTATTAGGTACAAGCAAGGAAGAGGAGCAGATTGGAATTTAACCAGGGCTGGGTTATTGATCCCCCTGCCCAAGATGAGTACAGTCATGAGAGGTACTGTGAAGTCAAAGGAGTATGCCAGGGATCATTAGAATGATGGGCCATGGAATCTAAGGAGGGAAGCAGGAGCCGTGAGAGATAGCAGAAAGATTTCTCTGTGACTTTGCAGATCCTGTTCCCTTTCCGTGGAATTCACTTCCTTGTACACCTGAAAAAACTCCTCTTCAGCTTTAACCACCTAGCTCCTGTATACCACTATTTTCCTGAAATTGCTGTTGCCAAGAGTACGGGGCCAGCATGTCGCCAAAGCCAGGGGCAGTATTGGTCCCTACCTCTATAAGAGAAGTGTGCTCCCCGTGGAATTTTCATTGATGGTGGGAATGTTCCGCCTGTGCCCTGCCCCATAGGGTAGCCACTACCCACATGAGCACTGTGAAAGGTGGCTGGCGCAACCAAGGAGTCAAATTTCTCATTTCATCTAATTATAATTCCTTTATGTGGAAATTGTCACATGTGGCTGGTGGGCTCATCTTGTCTTCGATCCTGTCTTCTTGGGCAGGGGGGTCCTCTTTCTTCTGCCAGCGATCGGTGCTTTATTCTCATTCTGTGGACTCTTCCTCATCGATCTCTATGCTCCAAGCTCTGTCCAGGCCATTTCTCCCCCGAGCTCTCCATGAGGACACCCCAAAGGCGTTCGGTGTCAGCACACTCCCCGTTGAACTCTCTCCCCTAATTCAGCTCAATTACTGAAGTCATAGACTTGGGAGCCACCCTAGCTGTCCTGAACAGAATTCTGACCGTGCACTCCCCTGTGTAAAACCTCTCAGTGGTATCTCATCGTGTTCAGGATCAAGGCCAAGTTTGTGGCCATGGTGAATGAGGTTCTTCATGACCTGATCCCACTCGCTGGTCTCCCCAGCTTCACTTGTTGACATGTGTCCCCTCCCCCTTTATGCTCTGGTGACACAGACCTGCTTGAGATGACATGCAAACAGTGTGGCATGTCACGCCTTCATACCTTTTGGCAGGCTGTACCCACCACGTGAAGTACCCTTTCCGTCCTGCACGCTCCGAACCCAGCTCCTCGTGCTTCTTCAAAACCCACCTCAGCTGTCATCTCCAGCTACCCTTCCTCTGTGTCCCCCTTACTTACTGTGCTTACACCACCTCGTGGTTCACTATTTTATTTTTAAAAGATTTATTTGAGAGAGAATATGAGTTGAGGAAGGGGCAGAGGACGAGGGACAAGCGGGCTCCACACTCAGCAAAGAGCCTGATGCAGGGCTCGATCCCGGGACCCTGAGATCAAGACCTGAGCCAAAATCAAGAGTCAGATGCGCAACCCACTGAGCCATCTAGGCACTCCCCACATCATTCACTCTTAGGTACTGGGCAGTTGTCAGGGGCGGGGACTGTCTTTGCCCTCTTTTCCTCACTGCCTAGCCATGGGGTCTGGTGCCCAGTGTGGATGAAGTGAATGAGTCAAAGGAAGCACCCGGCCTCATCTTCTTGGTATAAGTTCTTTCTGGGTGGGATTATAGGTCAGGAGAAAGGGCCCCTGGGAGGCCTCTGGGGATCTGTCTTTGCTGCTGGTGGTGGTGCAGGTGACTTCTTTCTCAGCATGCGTGACGCTTCCTTCTGGCAGAAATCGATTTCAGAAAAAGCTATTATCTTGGTTCCTCCCACCTTTAGAGATGAAACGCTTCTATCCTCTTGGGAAACACGACGCTAGCAGGAAAATGTCACATTTCTTTCTTAAAGTAGAAAAAAAAAGTTTTATGTGTTTAATTTTTCTGAAAGTGGTTAAGTTTCTCTTCCTTTGGAAGAAAACTGGTTTTTCACTCGGATTATCCCAAGGGCCACATTCAGGTATATGGAGAAAAAAAAGAATGATGCACATTTGCATACAATTTGCATATATCTATGTAGAGTGGATCATGTATTCTTAGGGTGCTTGCTTGCTTCCTGGCTTGCTTGCTTTCTGGTTTCTCTCTCTCTCTCTCTCTCTCTCTCTCTTTCTTTCTTTCTTTTAGTTTCTGAGAAATTGAATCTTTGATTATCTGTACAATGAAAAGAACCAACAACAGTGAAAACACAGTAGAAACTGTAGGCAACACCCCCCCCCCCCCGCCCCTTCACAGAGAAGATCACTTCTTTGCAAATCCCTGACTTTTCCCAGTCTTTTCGGAGATTTTGGATGGCTGTGGTTTCGCCATGATAAAAATGGCAGCCGCCTGCTGTGTGCCAGGCAAGCTGCTCTATTGACTTTTCTCTATCTCTTATTCCACTCGGCAGCCCCGAGGGGTGGATGTTACCTTCAGTCTTCATACAGGAAACGGTCCAAGAGGGGCAGCACCATCCGCCCCAGGCAGTGGCAGAAGCGGGATTCACACCCAGGGCTGTCCACCCCCAAGTCCTTTGTTTTCAACTGTTAGGCTCTATTTTCCATCTCTGGTATGTTGTTTGGTGTTCCGCCTTCGACATTTGTCATTAGCCATTGCCAGCCAGGGACTTTTCCTCACACGCTCAGGGTTTGGTTGTCATTTGAATGGCAGGTGCACAATGTCGACGTGCTGGAGTTCACCTTGTCTCCCCGTTCGGTTTGTTTCCAGGTCCTCAATGTTACAGGTGGTGCGAGTATAAATATCTTTATGCAAATAAGGGTGGTCGGTTGGGTTCATTAGGTATTTGACGGAAGTCCTCAAAGTAGGATTGCTGGCCCAGGGGGTTTGAGAGAGTTTGATGAGTCTCTGGAAGGTCTGTGCTGTTTGATTGCTCACACTATGTTGAATTTTGGAGTGCCTACCGTGTACCAGGTGCTGGAGATAAAGGAGGGATTCTGAAACGGCCCGTCATTCATAGAACTGGCAGTCTGGTGTGGGGTGGATGGGGCAACCGAAAGTGGATATAGTAAAGTGGGGGTTGGGGCAAGAGGCAGTGAGAACGTGGACCCCTGGTCGTGTCTAAGTGTGCCTCTCCCTCATAGTGTGGGGCAGGGACTGTGGGGCAGGGGAGGAGCGTGATGAGGAGAGGGGTGCCCAGGGGTCCTGGCCTCATCCTGGCTTTCCCCAGGTCTGTGGCTGAGGTACCTGGAGGCTGAGGACCTCCTGGCTGCCCCCTCCTGTCCCTTTCCTGCAGGGGCCACCCGGCCCTTGGGACCAGTCACTGCTGCCCAGATGCCACTAGGGGGAGCCAAGGAGAGGATGGCGGGGAAATAGCTCCAGCCTTGAGAGGCACTGCTGGTCCTCCAGGTCCCCTCTTCCCCTTAATACCCCAGCAGCCAGGGGGACAATACGGTGCCCGATTCCCATTCATTCAGCAGACAGGAAGGTGTGCAAAGTATAAGTGCACAGCTCAGTGTCTTTTTGCAAACCAAGTGCTGTGCTAGATGCTAGGGACACAGAGAGGAATACAAGGGCCCCCTCCCCGAGGCGCTCTGGTCTAGAGAGGAAAACAGACAAGGAAAGAGACCATACGACTTGGTGTGGTGGCAATTTGGACAAGTGACAACAGGGGCACCACCAATCTCCCGGCCTCCGGTGTCTCCATCTGTAACCTGAAGGAATGAGTTTGATGCCCTCCAAGGGCCTTGTGACTCTTGACGCTGTGAGCCTGGCTCATGGGCCCATAACAAGCCCGAGCTTCTCCCCCAGAAGACCCACCTGGCTTCAGTCACCCCACCTCAATCTCTTCCTGCCAACCCCCGCCCCCGCCTCCATGGTGTTCCTTGGTGTTCTACCTCTGGCCTTCCTCTCCCAGCCCCCATGTGCTCCTGTGTCTTTAGTAGCCTCTGGGTGCTGCTGACACCCGCATCGGGATGTTCAGCCCTGCCTTCTCCACTGAGCATGTGACGTGACTTAAATTACGTCATCTCACCTACCCAGCAACCTTATGAAGTGGGCAGTGGCACGCCATTTTATGGATGAGTGAAACTGACTGCAACGTGTCCACTTGGATAGTCCGCAGACACCTCGATTTCAGCATGTCTGAAATTGGCCTCGACGTTCTCTGCTCCAGTCCTTCCCTCGCACCAGCCAGTGGCACCCTTCTCAAGCACATGTCTGATCACATCACTTTCCGGCTCCTTCCTGTGGCTGGGCAGCAGAGCTCCGAGCTGGCCATCCAGGGGCTGAAATCCATCCAAGAAGCCATATTTTGTTTGGTCCGTTGAGCATTCTTAAAACATTGTGAATTATTTGCCAACATTTATAAATCAGGAAATTCCACACGCAAGTTTATATTTCTGGCTCCTCTTGCAAAACTGAAAAAACCTGGCAACTCTGGGAACACGTCCCAGCAGGGCAGTGCTTGGATGGAGCTGAGTGGTCATTGCCATCTTTAGAAGGGGCACAAGCTTTCCAGTTGGCCAGTCCCCAGCATCCTTAGCATCTTTTAGTCTCGGCACTCTCTTCTCCCAGTTGCGTCCCTGAGCCTTGTGGCATCGGGGCTCCTGACTTTCCCTGCAGGTATTGGCTGAAGCCCAGGTCAGTCCTCAGCCAACATCACCCCACCATACCCTCTGCTGCAGCCCCAACTCTTACCCATAGTTCTCTGAATTGCCTTGTACCCTGGGCTCATGTCTGCATGTCTGCCTTTGTGCAAGCTTCTGGCTCTGGAATGCCTGGGCCCCTGGGTAGGTCCCGTTGGTTCTTCAGGACCACTCTGTGCTCCCTCTACCAAGAAGCAGCCCTTGCTCCTACATCTTCCCCCCATTCTGCCTCCAGCTGAGTTCTGTCCTCACTTGATAATGGGGCACAGAACACAGGCATCCCACCATCGTACTGGGTTCTAATTGTCCACTGGCATGTCTGCCTCCCCTCTGCTGACTGGGAGTTTGGGATTGTAGGGAGACTGTCTTCTTCATCTTCCTGTACCCCAAAGGTTAGCACGGAGCTTGGAAACATAATAGGTGCCTGATAACTGGTGATTGAATGGACGAATCAGTGAAAGACCAACTTGGGAAAATACTACTTGGGTTTCACTTCGTTTCATTCTGGAGCACCCCCTCTCCAAGTTTCCATCCCGAGTGACACCCCACAACATCCTATAAGCCATACCCCAGCTCTGCAAGCTCTGGAATGCATCCCGGGAAGCTCATTCCTAAGGAGGCTAGAGGGAAAATACATCATTCTTGCTGTTCTGGAAAGGAGGAAGTTGGGTAACGGTTGGGAAATGGCACCTTCTGGAGTTGTTGGAAGCATGATAACGACATGCTTATGACAGCACCTCACACCCATGGAACGCTCACGTGGTACCTAAGTCTAGACTATGAGCACCCAGTACATCATTCCCTTCATTCCTTGCCACAATTCTAAGAAGTAGGTAGGACTGGTATCCTCGTTCTACAGGCAGGAAAACTGAGACTTGGGGAGTTTCCACAACTTTTCCAGGGTCATGCAGCCCGGACGTGGTAGAATCTGGATTCGAGCCTAAATCCATGTGCCACGAAAGTGAACCCTCCCAACCACCACACCACCATACTTCCTCAAAGACTTCTCTCTTTAGAAACATGAGGGAAGGATGAAAATCAATGTGAAAGTGAAGGTTGTGCGATTATACATATCATTAGACTCCAGTCAGTAATTAAGAAGAAAAAAAAGCCAACCCAACTCCTGCGGCACAGGGAAAACCAGCCAGCATGTACACGCACGAGTCAGCAGTGCTGCGCGTGGGGAGTGGAGTGCCGGGGATGTGTTGTTCTTTACTTTCTCCATCTCCTTGACACTCCTGTAACATTTTCTGAATTTCCTCTAATGAGCATGCATTCATTTTATCATCCAAAAAAAAAAAATCCTCCCTCCATAACAGCCCCTGTATGTCAGTGGGCCTGTCTTCTAAGTAGCGAGAGGGGGCAATCGGCCGACGGCAGCTGCGGCCTCGGCACCTGGAACCTCGAGGGGCAAAGGAGAAGTGAGTCTCACCATCTCCCCTTTTCCTCCAGGTGCTTACACCCCAGAGCCCCTCAGCAGTTTCCGGTGGGCCCTTCTCTCAACTGGCCTCATGTTCTTTTACCACTTCAGCGTCTTGCAAATCCTGGGCCTGGTAAGTTTGGTTCGGTCCCCTTCGATCCCCCCTCTGTGCGGAGTTCTCCGTAAATCTTGATAATCCTGGTTGGCGCTGGTGTATCGTTTTGTTTTGAAAATACAAGATGCCAAAGGCCAGGATGTCAGATTGTTGTGTCTGGGTTGCTGATTTATGCTCCACAGCCTGGGCCTCTCCAAAGGGTTTTCGGAAGCCTTCAGTATTGACCGTTTCTTTCATCCCTGGGGAGGCAAGGATGCCCTTTGTTCAGGACCACCTGGCTCGAAAACAGCGAGCTGCAACTGGAAAGTGGTTTGCTGCATACCCTGTGGGGGCGGGGGGCAGGGGGGGTGGCAGGACCTTGAACCTGGCCTGGGCCTGGAGAGGAGGAGGCTTCCAACCTTGGGTCCATTCTGGGCCAACGCCCAGGCCCTGAGCTGTGTGGCCAGTGGAAGTGCCATGTCGGGGGGGACTCCCGTGGCATTCTGGGGTGTTCAGACCCGCCCGGAGTGTGGATGATGGTTGGACTCAGTAGTTGAGTTACCCAGAGCCCAACATTGCTGAGCTCATGTGTGTCTATATCGGTGACAAAGCAAAGGAGGAAGAACTCGAGGCTGGGGTGGGGGGTCAGGAGACCCAAGTTCAAGTCCCGGCTCTGCCACTGTTTTGGGTGAGTCACTTCACCATTGAGGGCAGAGAGCTGGCCCCCTGCCTCTGTGACATGGAGCCAAACCCCCAGCCTCCCCGAGAGGTGGTGGGGACTTGTCTCTAACGTGATTGGGCTGGAAGGGCTTTAGAAGGCAGGTGCCGAGGCCATCCTCGGGGCAGGAGCGGCATGTGTGTTGTTGTGCGTGAGCGGCATGAACGCAGCACCAGCCGTGTGGGGCCTCGTGGGGCCTGGCCAGACTACGGCATGTGACCAGGGTCGCCAGCACCTCGGGAGGAGCAGTCACTTTCTCTTCTCCCCCCGGCAGACTGCTGTGCTCTGCTTTGCTTGGGGGACAGCTGGAGCTGTTGGCCAGTGGAGTGAATGCTCCTGCACTCAACGAAGGCAACGGGATGACTTTCATACCTTGCTCTGAGCGCTCTCCACTGGGACTGCTTGATTCCGGAGGGGTCTGCATCCTCATGTCACCATACATACCATGCTCAGGCCCACCTGCAGCCCTGGGTCAGGCCACGCCTCCTACAAGGAAGGCCCCGCTCGCTCCATTCCTCACCATGACCCCCATCCATCCTTCATGAGTCCATTCAGGGTGCCACTTCCTTCATGAAATCTTTTCTGAGGACTCGGTGCCCATTCTGTACCCTCCTCCAGTCTCCTGGTGGGGGAAACCTGGTGAGCACTCTCTGGTTTGAGGGCAGATGTGGTTGCCCATGCCGACTCGGTAGGTTGCCAGTTATAAGTGGAGGCAGGGACCGTGTGATTGACTGTTCTGTCACCCCCTGACACCTCTCCGGGGACAAGGCACATGGTAGATGCTTAGGAATGACGGCAGGCTCTGGACCCAAGCAGAAGGCAAGACTGAGCAACACCAAACAGCTTTTCCACTGGATGGCCTCCCCTATCACCTCCCGAGGGCTCTAGCCTCGACCCACTCCCCAAAACCCTACGGCAGAGACATCCATCATAAACAGGTGGGGATTGGTCAATCCCTCCTTGTCTAGTCCCCCGTTAGGTAGAGATGGCTGAACTGGCAGAAGCCAGAGAAAGCCTCAGGATGGTGAACGCTCACTCTACCTCCCTTGTCCCTGCAGGTCACCGAAGTGAATTTGAACAACATGCTGTGTCCGGCCATCTCAGACCCATTCTACGGCCCCTGGTATCGCATCTGGGCCTCGGGACACCAGACTCTCATGACCATGACCCACGGGAAGCTGGTCATCCTGTTCTCATACATGGCTGGGCCCTTGTGTAAATATCTGCTGGATTCGCTCCGGCTTCCAGCCAAGAAAATAGACTGAAGGTGCTTGTGTTTTTTTTTTTTTTCTCCCTGAGGAAGCAAGTCCTGACTTGACTTGGAGAACACCCAGTTCTTGATGAAATCATGGGGAGAGGGCAGTAGGATGTTCGGTGTATTTCTTTTTTCCTTCCTCTCTGTCCATTTCTTCCACCTTGCTTCCCTCCCCAGCTCTTCCCCCCAGGACATCTCCTGGAGCCTGGGGTGGGGGGGTCGTGCCAAGGGCTGGATTCTTCCTCCTCCTCCCCTTTGGCTCTTCCTCCCCGCTCCTAGTGGCCTTATGTGGTCGATGGTAGTCAGTGGTTTTTCACTCTGCTTGTTGGTGCTTTAATGACAGCTGGTTGAGGGGACGGGGAGCAGCAAGCAGTAGTTCTCTTGGCACTGAGGTGATGAGGTTGGGTTGGGTTTCATTTCTCCACTGCCAGGGACCTCCAGGCTTATGCTGGGGTCCCCCTTTTGTCTCCAGCACAGCCCCCACCATAATGGGACCGAGGCCTTGTTTCTATACCAGCGGCAAGCCAAGAGCCAAGGGATTTCCCGGCTCGTGGCCAAAATAGAACCTGCCAGAGTCTTCCCACTGGTGTCCCATGACTCAAAGCAAGCAGCCAACCAGCCACTCCCTCCAAGATGCTGCCTGCGGTGGGAGGTGGGGACGCCCCTTGGCCCCAGGGCTAGGTTCCTTTGAGCGGGATCGAGAGCTGTTTTGACACTGCTGTCAAAAAGTGAGCAAGTTGAAAATATCCACCACTTTTACCAGGCAGGACCCTGAGGAAATTCTGCCCAAGGGAGCCTAGAAGTGACCCATATCCCTATCAGAAGTGAGAGTTAGAAATTAATCAACAGAAGTGGTAACTTGAGAAAACTGTGATTTGAATCATGTACTCCGTTTTAGTTGAATGTTTGATAGTAGTTGCCATTTTAATCTTGAGTGCCCCTTAAGTGTTTCTCTCTAAAAGGCAGCTTCAGGGAAGGGTGAGCTGGAATAGGGTTTTTTGCTTTTCGGTTGTTGTTTTAAATTTGTTTGCCTCCTTGTTTTTGGACATTCGAACTCGGAGAATCCTCACGTCAGGGGCTCCTGTGCATCACAGGCTGTGTCAGCGTCCTGGGTTGGGGGAGGACACAGATTCTGCTGGTGTTGTTACCCTTGGGCCACGTGTCATCACCGCAGCCAGATTCCATGCCGAGTTGTTTCATGTGGGTGGCATCCCACGCTCCCCTGCCCTCCACCTGGCCCACCCCAAAGCCCATGTCTGGGTTGCAGAGGAGGTACCAAGAAATAAGGACCCCATGGGTACAGGTTCAGGTGCTTCAGAAGGATGACCTTTTGCCCAAAGACTTGAGGTCGGTCATGCAGGGACTTCAAGGAGGTAACCAGTGGCTGGGCATTTGCTGACTCCTTGCGGGCTCTAACTAAGAACAGGTTTGCCTCTGAACAGAGAAGATGGTTCGGTGACTTCCTCTGACACACACCCCCACCCTGCTCTAGGCAACCCAGCTGGCCTGGCCTGGGTCCCGTACTCCAGGTGTTACTGTACTGTAATAGACCTAGACTGAGCTTCAGTGACTCAGTGGTCGTGATTTGAGCAGATGGACCTACAGGAGCAAGGTGAGGCCTGGGAGGCAGCCACAGAAGGGACCACTCTGCCGCAGAGGCCTGCTAGCACAGGGCGGTTAGTTCCCAGGATGTGGGGGAGCCGGAGGGAGAACACCAAGTACTCTTCTCCCCTCGAGCTCCTTGTGACGCATACCCTTCATTTTCTGTCTCCTCCCGCCCACCCTGAGGGCTTGGCCAAGTTTGTCTCAGTGTCTCTCACCTCTTGAGCATCTGGATCTGCTGCATGTAGGGATGGCCGATAAGAAAAGGTGCCAGGCCTCAGTGCCCTTTGGCTTTTTACAAAAGGAGAGGCTGGCCCTGGAGGCACATCTTGTCCCCTTCCCGAACACAGAGTTCCCATAGGCGGAGGCTCAGTGTCCAGATGCCGCTGTGGAAACACAGGTGGCCAGTCAGCCCGGGCTTTCCAGCAGTGGCTTACTTCTAGAAGCTTGACTTTTCTCTGGCTACAGCTCAGTGCCCCATTCTGGCTGGTCCTCTCTGCTGCCTGGAAGGAAAGTAGGAAGGGAAAGCCATGTGCCCGGCCATGCCAGAGGCAGCTCCACCTGTCAAATGAAGAGGGCGCTGCGGTGGTGGGGGGAGGCTGTAGGGCCGGGGTGCTCAGAAACGGGCAGGCAGAGGGAAGAGTGCGAGCCGAGTCCACAGGCCACACGGGGACCCGCAGCTCGTGTTCGAGGGGTTGGGATGCAGCAAGCACCTGACATGGTGTGAGTCCACCAAAGCAGCCTGCCTTGGAGGGTGGCCCCCCCATGCCAGGCTTCCCGGCTCCTGCCTAGGACTTTCCTGGTGGCACCAAGGAGTTTCCCCAGCCGCCTTGGCCAACTCTTCAGATGCCATTTGCCAGCATGAGGGAGCTCACTGTGTATGTCCAAGAGCGTTAGGCCGCAGCTCAGAATAGTAGAGATGATCGCGCCTGCTCATGGCCCCATCCCCATTCCCAGTATTTGGTTCTGTACACCAAAGATGGTCCGGCCCATCTTCTTCCCAGAGGCCTGGGGGCAGGTTCATCTGTCCTTTCGGAGGGTGGTGGGGTTCAGCGGGATGGTCGGCCAGGGTTCTGCTCTCTGTGACCCTTGCTAACTTAGTGTTGTGTGGAGTGTGCCCAGCTCCCCAGCTCCCCACCGACAGCGAGTTGTCAGTCTGCCTCTGCACACTGGTATTGGGGCCCAGTGGGGGGGGGTACCAGAAAGTCCTTCCTGCCCCTCCCTGGGCCAAAAGGACCTCCCTGGATTTGTAGCCTTTGATCCAGAGTCCTCGGTCCTCTTTGGGAGACTGAGGGGAAGGCGGGGGAGGAGAAAGAGGGACAAGACGTGCGTGCTGGTTTCCGCATATCAGCAGGCCCCGCCTGGGGAGGGGTCCCCCACTGCCCGCCTTGCCCTGCCCTGCCCTCTCAGAGTGGGTAGAGTCCTTGAGAGGGAGCAGGCCGCTGCCTTCTGTATAGAGAGTGAGCCAGTCTGTGCGCAGGAAGACCTAGCAGCTTGTGGTTGCTCTTGTCTGTGACTTTTTCTTTCTTTTTTTTTTCCCGTACACTGGTTTGCTCCTCGAGGCACAAAAAAAAAAAAACAAAGCAAATTCGTCTCAAGCACAAAACAAAACAAAGCAAATTCGTCTCAAGCAAATCTGTTGTTTTGGAAACTGGCTTTCTTTTGGTGTGAGTTTTGTACTATGAAGAATTCTTCATTTGTATCGGTGTTGGTGTGGTACCGAGGATAAGATAGTTTGGTTTTTGCCGGGAAATGGGCGAACACCTGTGCCCCAGGCTTGCACACTCATCCTTCCCCATTGCAGGTGGATCTGCTACGTTCTGGGCAGACCCCTCCCTGGCACTCTGCACCCCCTCCCAGGGGCCTCCTGTAGACCCAGTCTACGTAAGCCCCCTAGACAGCAGCTTGGCAAAGATAGGCCCCCTGCTGCCCATCCCCTTCCCTCCCCCCCCCCCATCCAGTTTGCTCACTTGCCAGGGTATTTTGTAATGCGTTCTCTCTGTTCTGTAAAAACACCTTTGGAAATAAGTGGTCATTAATTTGTGTACCTAGCATTCTAGAATTTTAGTCTTAGGTGTTTCTGTGCTTGAAGATCCCCAAATGATAAAGGACCCCCTCACCATGGGAGGTGGTGTAACTTACTGTTACAATGTTTTCTTCATTTACTCTTATTAAAAGATTTATGAGAACCTAGGCGTCTTGGCCTTCCTTCCCAGAACCCTTTTGGAAGTCCCTCTGCTTTGAAAAGGAGACCAAAGGGGCCATTCGTGCCCCCCACTGTGGCGGACCACCAGAGGGCACCTGTGCCCTGGGAGCCCCAGGGCAGGAAGTTCCCATGCACGCTGCCCGCTTCCACCAGGGACCTAGGAGGTCTTTTGCTCTTGGAAGGGACTGTCTTCTGGGGACATCCGCTGGCTTCACTGAGCTCCCCCCCTGCCCCCTGCTAGGTGCACTGGGCCAGGCTATAAACAAGCCAGAGCCATGCAATCCTGGGGCCACAGAACTGCTAGCTGGGGCCAAGTCCCGTCCTCCCGTTCTCCACCTGTAGAAGGATGGCTACATCCATGTGTCGGTATGGCGCTAAATCCCTCCACACACTTTCCCTCCTGTGACCCCGCAGCGACAGGCCGAGTTGGCTGGTAATGCTGTCCCCAGCGGATGGGCAGACACCCAGAGAGCAGGCTCTGAGCTAAAGGAGACGCTGCAATGTGAGGCCAGTCATGTTAGACTCCACAGCCCATGTGCTTTGTGCTCTCCTGCCACCCCCTTGCCCGTCTGCAGGGTTGCAGTTATGGGGCAGACCCCTGCCCGGGGCCCCCAGCCCTGAGAGGAGTGCGAGCAGAGCCGGGGATGTGGAAGGCAAGAGAGAGGAAGGGGAACCCCACGGATGTGCGAAGCAGAGGAGCCAAACCCATCCTGTGGCCCCGGGGAGCCCCAAAGCAGAGCCGAAATGCACAGGACAAAGGGGGAGTAAGAGTTAGCCTAGGACAGAAAGATGAGCCATGTGGCCTTTCTACATGTCTCCCTTTGCAGAAAGAGCTAGATAGCAGTGACCTAGGCCATGGCCTTCTCTGTCCTGGGCCATCTGCTCCCGTCCGGCCCCCCAACTGCAGGCCACAAATGTAGCTCTGACTGCACAGCTTCCCTGGGCCCCCTAAACATCTGCCGCTTCATCTCACCCCCACAGCCCCGTGCACCCAGGACCACACATAGGGAGAGACCCTTTGCTCCCCAACATCTTGTGGTCCACTTTTCCCACTGGGCCATCTTCCCCTTCTTTGCCTTTTCTTTTTGCGTAGGTCTCTCAGCTCCCCCCAGCCCTGGTCTCCCTTCTTGTCCAAAGGCCTGAACTCAAGGGTCAGCTCCTGGGCCAGGCTTCCCTGGGCCCCAGTCCGAGTTAGGTATCTCTCAGCTCGGCTCCTGCCACCGCCCCCAGGTTTTCACTGCAAGGCACCATTCAGACCACCCAGCTCATCCCAGAGCAGCATGGCGGGAGAAACCCTGCCACGTCAGCTGTCCCCCACCCCATGGGCTCTCCCACGTGGAGCCGTGTGCCTTTGTGCGGGCCTCCACGCCCAGCCTTCCCAGGACCTCTGGGTGGAGGGTGGCCACGGCATCAAACTTCTTTTCTGCAGCTTTGGTAGCTGTTCGGTCCCCACCAGGGTCACAGCTCTGTTCCCTGGGGTGCTTGGGGCTGGTGTTGGCATGGCCAGAGCCCTGCCAGCCCACAGGACATGCAGCCCATCCCTCTGAGGGGAGGGAGCGGCTTCGGGCGGTGTGACACCCTTGTCCCGCTTTGCCAAGGCCGGTGGCTTATTCAAAGGGTATGTGGTTTGCTAACCTTGGCAACGGGCAAGGCTGGCCTCGTCCAAAGTCAAGGACTCTCTGTTACCGCTGTCCCCACCCTACCCACAGTCAGTGTTTGCCCAGCATCTGGATTGCACCTCTGAGCTGCCTGGCAAAGGGGGCTCAGCATCTGCCGGTGAAGTGATAGGGAAGGCCACTCCTTTGGCTCAAGGATGACCCAGAGGGCTCGGCCCTTCGTAGCCGACGTCCTGACCTCAGCGCGGCTCCTCCTGCATCTTGGTCAGCCGGTAGCCCCTGAGTCTCACAACGAGGCAGGTCTTGGCAAGGAGGTCAGACGCTTCCTTGACCAAGGTCTGACAGGTGACGGGGCCAATGGCGTGAGCTGCATGGATGTTCTTTCCAGCGACACCTCCCCAGCTGCCCCTCCAGTCCCTGGTCTCTCCTCTCTCCCCAGCCCCCTCGCCTTCAGGGGGGTCGCAGGGGTGCTGCCTGCTTTGGCTGTCCCTTCAGCTCTGCCTTCCCTACTTTCCAGGCGTCCCCAGTCCCTTTCCTAGTACATTTTTAGAAGGAGGCCCTGGGCTCTCAGGTCTTCTGCCCACCCTGGGAATGGAGGGGCCTTCCCGTGCACTCTCAACACACCCTCGGATTTCGAGAACATGGAAGCTGACGAGATAGAGACCATGAAGACAGGAGCTTGTGTTGTCCTACATATTAGAATCACCGGGGCAGCTTTAGCTGAACTCTCAGCACCCCGGCCTCACCCCAGCTCATGATGCAAAGCTAACTTTTGTTTTGTTTTGTTTTCACTTGAATCTTCTGGGATGGGTTGTGAGTCATCTCTTTGCCCTGACCCTCTACACCCGGGCCTTTTATAAGTGAGATTTTTAAGACCTGCCAAAAAGGTCTGAGGGCTAATACCGAAGTCCAGCTTAAAGAAAAGAACCTTGCCGAGACAACGGGAGCCCTCTCACTCCAAAAAGTTGGAGAGTGTTCCTCAGAGCTGCAGGGGGTCTGGAGAGGCCACCTGGGGGTGAGGGATGGGTGGGAGCAGGGTGGGTGAGGTTTGGGCCTTTCCCCTTGCTTCACCCAGAACAAGTCCCAATTTTGTTCCATTTTGTGCCTTGAGGTTCTATAAATAATTCCACTGGGAAAGATGTTGAAGTCACTTATTTCCATGCTTACCAGCCCTGTCACCACTCACCCCTAGATTGCAGTCGTCCTGTAATAGTTGAAAAAAGCACTGGCAGTAGCACTTAGCCACTCTCCGCCCCTGCAGAGACCCCAGGTTTCCTTGGCCGAATCATAGCTCTCTCAACTCCAAGGCAGCTTCGGGGTGCCCAGGGAGAAACATGGCTTTATAAAGTCCTGTTCAGTGTCACAGGGGGGCCCTATTTCCAGACGTTATAGACACTCTGCTTATTCTCAGAGCGCAGAGGTTTTTTGGGGTTTTGACTACATTAAGGCCTTAATGTACCCTGTGTGGTTGGGGGTCTCTAGGGTGTGTAGTAGAGGTGATTCCTCGGGTTTAAAGAATGTTTCTGTATTTCCCTGACTCTGAGAACTCTCTGCCCTCTTTTTTTTTTCTTTTGGGTTTTAACATCTCTAAATCTGGACTGCATCTTACAATCAAAGACATGACTTAGTTCAATTAAAGCTTAGTTTTCTTTTCCAGAGGCAGATAAATTGGGGACATCTCACAACCCAGGTGCCTTAGAGTAGCGGAGATGCCAGAATTGTTGCCTTTGATTCCCCTTGCTGGTCCCATGAGAGTCACCCTCCCGGTAGAGAAAACCCTTTCGGAAAAACTTACAAACTTTCAACACTCCATCTTCTCTTTCTTTCCTGCCAGCATCCATGCAGACTGGGCAAGCTGTCTGCTTCCTGACCAGAGGGGGGCTCACTTTGCTGGGCTACCTTTTGGGGCAGACGATTTGTGGGCTGTGAAGGGAAGATAGCAGGGTTCACCTGCATAAGGAAACCCACCGTGCCAACCACCAGGGAGGGAGGGAGGGAAGGAGGGAGGAAGCCAGAAGGAGAGTTGGGAAGAGAGCCAGAAAAGCCAGGCCAGCCATCCCCAACAGCTCTGGTTTCTTTATTTCCCAACCACAGCCTGGCCAGACAACTCAGCCTGCTTCTGTGGGGAATTCCCAGGGCCAGTCATTGCCAGAGGTGAGCCAAGAGGGGTGTAAGAGGGAAGGAGCCAGCCTTGCCCTGAACTCCGAGGGTTGACATGAGCAGCTGTCTGGCCCCCACAGAGGAAGACAATGTTTTCCTCACCTTGTCCCGCAAGGTGGATGAGTTAGGCAGTGGGCCTTTCAAGGAAAAGCAGCACCTTGGCCTGGAGAAGCAGACTGTGGACATTGACTGCAGTGGGAAATGGCCACCAACCTTCGCTGGGTGCTGGTGGCCACTCTCATTAAGCTTGGCCTCTGTGGCCTTTAGGCCAAGCTCTTCCAGAAGGGGACAGGGTGTATTCAGGGAGATCCAGGGATACTCGGGCACAGGAGGCAGTTTTTGGACACCCCCCGCCCCCACCCCGCCAACCCCCCCACAAGAGCTTAGCAAGACATGATCAGCGTGGATTACAGCTGCCCTCGTGTAACTGGGTTAAAGTGTTGGCCTACTTAGGCCCCTCCTGCAGTGGCCTCCTTCAAAGCTGATGAGGCCGATTAGGAGGTTATTTCTGAGCCCTGGTTGTGTACCCAGAAGCCTGGGGGCCATCCTCCTGTGACCAGAAAGACAATAACTAAGGCTAGTCAGCCAAGGGCAGTCTGCCCTGCCTGCGGGAGAGAAGTACCGTTATAAGGACCTTGTGGGTCCTTATAAAAGAAAGAGTCAAATAATGTCAAGTCTAAGTGTCTGGATTTTGAACTTCAAAAACCCAAACCAATCAGTTTTCAGCCAAGGACCTTGTCCCCTGTCTTTGCCATCTCCAGCCCTAGAGAGAGATGGCAGAGCCTCAAGTCAAAGCTTTCGATGATAGTCACTAGCCTCCACTCAGTAGGTTCTAGGCATTTGAGGGAGATTATGATTTAACTTCTCTGAGCCTCAGTTTACTCCTCTGTAAAATGGCAACAATAATAGTACCTACCTCACAGAGCTGGGGGAAGATTGAAGAGATAAGGCACGGAAGGCACTTGGCACAGGGCCGGCACATAGTAAGCACCGCTTCCTTCAATGTTAGATGTCATCTGCTGTCATTACCACCATTGCCACCCTCATCCTCATCCTTACCCTCATCAAGACATCAGTGTGAATGCCAGAAAGCTCAGTCTCTGGAGCCTGACAAACTTGGTCTGAATCCTAGCTCTGCTGTTTTGTAACTGGGTGGCTTTAGACGATTGATAACTTCTTTGAACTAGATTCTTGTGCCGTAAGATGGGAGCTTTATAAGGCTGTTGAAAAGTGCATACCATGGTCCTTATCACACAGGATGTACTCAATAAAGGTTGGCTATTTTAATTATTTAAAAAGGGTGATCAAGACCAGTGGTTGGTGGGGCTGGGGTAGGGAGGGATGAATAGATGAAGCACAGAGGGTTTTAAGGGCAGTGAAACTGCTCTGTACGATACTATAATGGTAGACACATGTCATTAAACATTGGTCCAAAATCATAGAATGTACAGCATCAAGAGTGAAGCCTAATTTAAATGCTGGACTTTGGGTGATAATGACGTTATCAGTGTAGGTTCATCAGTTGTAACAAATGTACCACTCTGGTGGGTGGGAATTGATAGTGGCGGGTGGGGGGGAGAGGCTGTGTGTAGAGAGCAGGGTGGCAGGCAGTGAGTATATGGGAACTCTATTTTCTGCTCAACTTTGCTGTGAACCTAAAACTGTTCTAAAATTACAGTCTATTTGAAAGGAAAGGAAAAGAAAAAGGTGATCAAGCTAGATTGTTATAAATTTAGGAGGTTAACCTTAATCCCCATGGTAACCACAAAGAAGATAAATGAAAGATACAGAAAAGGGCAAGGGAATCAAAATGATTCACAATGAAAAAAAATCCATCAGACACAAAAGAAGGCAGTACTGGAGGAACTGAGGAACAAAAGGAGATAAGCCATATAGAAAACACATAGCACAACAGCAGAAAAAAAATCCTTCATTATCAGTAATCATTAAATGTAAATGGGTTAAACTTGCCAATTAAAAGAAAGATGAGTGAAGTGGATGACAAAAAGACAAGCTCTAACTATGTGGTGCTTACACTTAGTGTAGACCCAAAGACACAAATAGGTTGAAAGTGAAAGGATGAAAAAGATAGTCAGCGGAAATAGTAGTCACAAAAAGAGAGCTGGCATGGCTAAATCATAGCAGGCCAGATAAACTGTAAGTGAAAATTGTTACAAGAGGCCAAGAAGAGCATTTTTACTGATAGAAGGATCAATTCATCGAGAAGATATAACAATTATAAACATACACACCAAACAGCAGAAATTTAAAAGATATGAAGGAAACTGACAGAATTGAAAGGAGAAATAGACAGTTTCACAATAATAGGTGGCAACTTCTATACCCTGCTTTATATAACAGATGGGGCATTTAGACAATAGATCAATAAGGAATAGAGGAATTGAACAGCACTATAAACCACCTAGACGTCAAAGACATACACAGCAGACTCTATCCAACAAGAGCAGAGCGCACATTCTTCCCAAGTGTACACGGAACATCCTCAGGATGGGCCATATGTTAGGCCATAAAGCAATTCTCAATAAATTTTAAAAGATGAAATTCATACAAAGTATCTTCTCTGACCAAATGGAACGAAACTAGAAAGCAATAACAGAAAACTGAAAAAAATACTGCAAATATGTGGAAATTAAACACACTCTTAACCAATGGATTAAGGAACTCACCAGGAAAATTAGAAAATGTTCTATGATGAATGAAAACACAGTATACCAAAATGCACAAGATACAGTGAAAGGCAGTGTTCAGAGTTGAATTTAGAGCTGTAAACATGTATATTAAAAAGGAAGCTTTGACATCAACACCCTAACTTTTATACCTTGAGGAACTAGAAAAAGAAGAAAAACTAAACCTGAAGAAAAAGAAGAAAAACTAAAGAAGGTAGTAATAAAGATTAGGACAGAGTTAAATGAAAAAGAGAATAGAAAAATAATAAAATCAATGAAACAAATAGTTGGTTCTTTAAAAAGATTGACAAAATTGACAACACTTGAGCTACACTCATTAAGAAAAAGACACAAATAACTAAAATTGGAAATAAATCACAGATGTTACCATCAACCTTACAAAAACTATAAGGATTATCAGAGAACACTGTAAGCAGCTCTATGCCAATAAATTAGATAGTCTTCAGGAAATGGACAAGTTCCCAGGAACACACAAATTACCAAAATTGACTCAAGAAAAAATAGAAAAGCTCAATAGACCTAACCTACAATAAGTAAAGAGATGGATTCAGAATCAAAAACTTCCCAACTAGGAAAAACCCAGGCTCCACTGGTAAATTCTACCAAGGATTTAAAGATTTGAAGTAATCCTATTCAAACCCTTCCAAAAAACAGAAGAGAAAGGAATACTTCCTAACGCATTCTATAAAGCCAGTAGTACCCCGATACAAAAGCCAGACAAAGATACCGTAAGAAAAGAAAGCCACGGACTAGTACCCATTTTGAGTATAGACACCAAAGTCCTTAACAAAATATCAGCAAACCAAATCCAATAACACAGTAAGAGGATCATACCACATCACCAAGTGGGATTTATCCCAGAAATGAAGGGGTCATTCAACATAAGAAAATCAACCAGTGGGGTGCCTGGGTGGCTCAGCCAGTTAGGCATCTGACTCTTGATCTTAGCTCAGGTCTTGGTCTCAGGATAGTGAGTTCAAGCCCTGCATTGAGTTCCACATTGGATATGGAGCCTACTTTAAAAAAAATCAAGCAGTGTAAGTACCACATTAAGAGAAAAAAGGAGAAGTGATCATTTCAAAAGGCAAAAAAAGGCATTTGACAAAAGTCAGTAAGCTTTCATGACCAAAACATCAAACTAGGAATCAAATTCAAGTACCTCAACATGATAAAGAGCATATATGAGAAACCCACAGCTAACACCATACCCCATAGTGAAAAACAAAGTTTTCCCTCTGAGATGAGAAGAAGACAATAATGCCCGCTTTCGCCTCTGCTATTCAATATTGGAAGTCCTAGCCAGAGTAATTAGGCTGAGAAAGAAACAGAAGACACCCAAAATGGAAAGGAAGAAATAAAACTATACTTGCAGGTAATATGATTCTTTTTAAGTAAAATCCCATAAAACACACACACAGACAGACAGACACACACACTACTAGTGTATAATTAAGAAAAGAAGGAAAGTAGGGAGGAAGGATATGAAAGAAAAGGAAGAAAGGAAGTTAAGGAAGGAAAGGGGGCAGGAAGGGAAGGAAAGGAAGGAAGGAAAAAGAAAAAAAAGGAAAAGGAAAGAAAGGAAGATAGGAAAGAAGAAAAAGAAAGACAAGGTTAGTTTAGTTGCAGGATATAAGATCAATGCACAAAAATCAGTGGTGTTTCTATATGCCAGGAACGAATGATCTAAAAAGGGAGTTAAGAGAAAAAATTCCATTTAAAATAGCATCCAAAAGAATGAGATTCCTAGGAATAAATCTAACCAAGGTTACCAGGTAAAAGACTTGTAAGTGAAAACTATCAAGTATTTCTGAAAGAAATGAAAGAAGACAAATAAATGGGAAGGCATCTCGTGCTCGTGGATTGAAAGACTTGATATTGAGATGGCAACAGTCCCTAAAGCAATCTACAGATTCAAAGCAATCCCCATCAGAAGTCCAATGGCTTTTTTTTTTTTGCAGAAAGGTTGGAAAGGCCAACCCCCCTGAAATATATAAGAAATTTCAAGGATCCTTGAATAGCTCAAACAATAGTGAGAAAGAAAACCAAGGCAGGGGGACTCACACTTCCCAATTTCAAAAGTTACTACAAAACTAGAGTGATCAAAACAGTGTGTTACTGGCATAAGGGTAGACATATAGACCAAGAAAATAGAATTGAAAGTCCAGAAATAAGCCCAAACCTCTGTGGCCAATTGATTTTCAAAACGGGTGCCCAGACCATTCCATGGAGAAAAGAATACCTTTTTCAGCAAACAGTATCGGGATAACTGGTAGCCATATTCAAAAGAATGAAACTAGGGCCTCTTCCTCAAACCACATGTAAACATTAACCAAAAACAGATCAGCAACCTAAACAGAAGGGCTGAAATTATTAGAAGAAAACATAGGGGTTAACCTTTATGACCTAGCACTTGGCAATTGATTCTTAGGTTTGACACTAAAAACATGAGCAACAAAAGAAAAGCATGGATACATTGGATTTCATCAAAACTAGAAAGTTTTGTTCATTAAAGGACATTATAAAGAATGTGAAAAAGACCAACTACAGAGTGGGAGAAAATATTTTCAAATTATTTTCAAATTATTTCTCTGATAAGGGTTTAATATCCGATATGCATGCACGCGCGTACACACACACACACACACACACACACACACACCCCTACATATATATATGTATACCATTACCACTCAACAAAAGACAAACAAACCAATTAAAAAACTGGGTAAAGGACTTGAATGGACATTTCTACAAAGAAGATCTACAAATGGACCAATTAGCACATGAAAAGGTGTTTCAACCTCACTGGTCATGAACAAAATGCAAATCAAAATCACAGTGAGATATCAGTTCACACCCATGAGAATGACCATGATCAGACAGGCACTAGTGGGTACTGGTGAGGATGTGGCGAAACTGGATCCTGCAGAAAGGTTTGATGGTTCCTCCAAAAGGTAAACATGGAATGACCCTCTGAGTCAGCAATTCCATGCCAAAGTGTATACCCAAGAGCAATGAAAATGCATGTGCACACAGAAACTTAGACACAGATGTTTATGGCAGCATTATTCATAAGAGCCAAATGTTTGAAACAGCCCAAATATTCATCAGTGGATGAATGAATAAGCCAGTTGTGGTATAGCCATACAATGAAATAACATTCAGCCATAAAATATCAGTCAGCCATGACTTGGACCTCAAACATGTTTTGCTAAGTAAAAGGAGGTAGTGGCAGAGGTCACATTTCTTATGCCTCCATGTGTATGATACAGATCCAGGATAGGTCAGTTCTGGGAGAGACCAAAAGAAGATAGAGGTTACTTAGGGGATGGGCGAGGGGAGAAGGGGGAATGACCTCTTACAGCGATGGTTTGTTTTTATGGATTGATGAGAAAGTTTTAAACTAGAGTGAGCTCGTTGTTGCATGGCATTGTGAATCCACTAAATATCACTGAATTGTGTGCTTTGCAGTGGTTCATTGTAATGTGAATTTCACCTCAATAAATGACAATGGCAAACAAAGGAGGTGAAAAGAAAGGAGTTTTTTACCTCGCAAGTGTCCTGTGCACCCTACTTGCAGGACTCACTGGGTAGCCTTCCTAAGAGCCGGGGTGTGTTGCCTGCACTTTCCCAGCCTCCGGCTGACTATTAGCGATTTCAATTTGACCTTCTCCAAGGCCACAGATTCTTCTGGAGTGGTACGAACCCCAATGGGGAAAGAAGAAGCAATCCCACCTTACTTGAGCAGCAGTATTAACCCTGTGACCCCTTTCCACCCCCATCATTCGCGTGTACCATGGACCACGTCTGCTGGGCGAGGTATACACGAACCAGGTCACCAAGGGGCATGGCTTTGTGTACAGAGGTGACTATGGCCACCCACCACTGTCCCTGACCACAGTTCTGGGAAAGGGGCCATGGCTGAGGCCTATGCCAGCGGGGTGGCAATGTCTCCATGCAGAGTTCCTGGAATTCATTTGAGTGTTTGAAGTGGAGAAAGTTTAGGGAATTGTGAGCATTACTCACACTAGTACTGCCCTTCCAAAGAGATGGGGGTTTCCCACTCTTTCCAGCCCGAGACGCCCTTCCTACTCTGCCAGCATGTGTGGGAGTGGGCAGTGTGATTGCCCCATCCAGCTGTTTGCTCAAGCCCTGTCTCCTGGGCCAATACACACCAACCCACTTGTACGGGTTGAAACCTACCATAACCTTGGACCATTCCAGACCGTTAAGATGAAAAGTAACTGTCGGTTCAGATGTGATTTACCTGCTAGTTTGAAGAAAAGTAACTGTTGGTTCAGATGTGATTTACCTGCTCTCTTGCATACTACTAGTTGTTTCCTGTTTTACAAGAATCCAAATTGAATACTGCCTTCTGGCCTATGGAGTCGGTGAAATTACACTGAGAGGGACTCTGATTTTCCTCTCTGGGTGGGTCACCCCTAGCATCCTCTCTTTCCTCCTGCTCCATGAATAGATTTTATTATCCCACTACGGGATTATTTTTCAGCCAGTTGGTATACTATAGGCTTTCTTTGGCTCCTTGGGCCTCTAGGATTTTTTTTTTAAGGTTTTATTTATTTGACAGAAACACAGCCAGAGAGGGAACACAAGCAGGGGGAGTGAGAGAGGGAGAAGCAGGCTTCCCGCCAAGCAGGAAGCCCGATGTGGGGCTCGGTCCCGGGTCTCCGGGATCATGACCTGAGCCGAAGGCAGTTGCTTAACCAACTGAGCCACCCAGGCGCCCCAGGGCCTCTAGGATTCTTAGCGCGGACAGTCTACTCTCTGTCCATGCTGTTCTCTCCCTTCCAGTCAGGGGAAGGGCCTGAAGCCTTTTAGAGGGCAGCTTTGCAGTGAGAAGCACAGCTCTCCACCAAATGCCCTTCTGCATGACCATAAACCCACTTCTTGGATGATCACGTTTTCTTTCTCAGGCAGCTGGTACGTTGCTTCTAGGGAGCAAGATAGCTGCGGGGCCACAGGGGAAGTGACCGCCCTCCTCGAGTGCCCTCTGAAGTGGAAGCAATTTAGGGGGACCCTATAAAGCCAGCCCGATGTTGCCAGGGCCCCGGTCTGAATGACTTTCCCCAACTAGACCAAACTTGGATGCCCCCCACAACTCTCAGCTCCAAGTGGACCCTTCGTTTGTTTTCCTGACATTAACACTATCATTCTCAGACCAAGCACGGGGCCATGCCTCTGTGGGGACAGGCACTCAGGAGATATTGATGGATCACGTTGAGCCTGACATTTGGGAGGAAAAGGCCAGAGTGGAAAAGCAAATGAGATGACTGCCAGAGGCTCTTAGGATACCTGGGCAGGCTGGGGTTCCAGCCGTGGTCTTCACATTGTCCTGTGGGACCTGGCATTCTATTGGAACTGATCCAAGTTTCCATAAACATTCAAAAAAAAGTGTGTATGCATGTATGATATTTAAAAACTATAATACAATCTGAAAGAAGCCCCTAATGCATCCCAGTGGGCTAGTGGGGGCTGTTAGGTGGCCTCCTTTCTGTTCAGACCTCAGGAACGATGTGTCTCCTGCCTGGACTTCTTGTAGGCCTCATCAGGTCTGGATCAGAAGGTGATGACTGCACCAGGATTTCACAGTTTAGACCTTGGCACACCCACTGTCCTAAAATTAGAGGGGTAAGATACTCCCTCTTCTCTGTGCAAATCAGGACCTTCTTGCTGTTGGACAGCCCACAGTACAGAAATAAATGGGGTGTTGAGGCTCTGCCTCCATCATCCGTCACTCTGATTATAAATTTTTATAGTCATCAGCACAGCCTTGTTGTTCTCATTAGCTTTCTAAGGAACCGGTGTGCATTTGTAATTTAGAACAACAAAATTCCGCTTTTAATCTTGTATCTTTAACGTAATGAGATGTCAGCTGAGATTTTGATTAAAAAAGCAAAGAGAGCCTTCCACCAAGGGAGACCAAAGGCTCAGCAAATGACCAGCCCCTTGTGACAGCTGCATCCTTCTAGAATGGGAGCGTGAGCTCAAGGACGCCAGGGCACTTGGTGAGCATGGAGGCATGTCTCGCAGCCACCATCCAGCCGTGCACACCAGACTTAGCGCACCCTACATCTAACCTCTGTCGGCTAATGTGATCATCCCTCATGATGGAAATCTGCAAGCACAGGTCAGTGTTCAGTTATATAAAGCATACGGCCTTTACCAGGCCTCTGGGCAGGTTCACTGACATGATTTGAGACAGTCGGTGCAATCTGAAGATAATCTATTTAGGGTCATTTTTAAAACCAGTTGTAACCAAGTTCTTGGGACAAGGTCGATTGGCTTCAGAACAGTACTTAATTAGGCTCTAAGGCAATTTCCTCCCCATATTGAAAGATCTCTTTCCACAGGCCTGGGATCTGGAGGAGGAGACTGTCCCACGAGCTATAGGATTAAGGGGGCCTTTTCATGTAGGAGCCTGTGCCATCTCCCCAGGGCCCATCTTGCGCACGTCCCCCCATTCAGTTATTCCTCCTGCAGGCAAAAGCCTGGGCAAATGGGGGAAGCTGCGACAGCTGAACCCACACCCACACTTGTCTTAGCTCCTAGGGTCAGAGCTGCAGGAAGTGGGAGAAGCCATTCTTCACTAGCACTCCCGACTGGCAGCTCTGAATCTGCGTGTGATTTCGCCACTGCCGACTGCCCCCAGCTCAGTCCAATAGGACCCCTTGGGAAGGAGAGTGTTTTCCATCATGAGAGAGTAACAGGCATGCCACTCCTTTGAAGCAGCGGAGCTATTTCCAAGGTGCCTAGTGGGGCATGAAATCCCGTAAGGAGATGCTGAAGCTTGTGAAGAATTTAGGTAGGTGGAGTGTGATTGTTGAAGCTGAAATCTGTCCAGACCATTGAGTTAACCACTAATACAATAAGAAAGAAGGCTGTGTGCTCGTGCAATTACTTTATTCTACCTGAGCCTATTAGTATTGTCTACAACATCGTTACCAAAAAAAAAAAAAAAATCCTATCTACCATTAACCATGAATGATGGAACTGGATAAACCTCGAGCAGATGGCCACCTTGACGGAGCACTATTCAACACTGCAGTGGTCTTCCGGGATCTGAGATGGCTGTTTTTTTGCCCCCGTGATTGACATCAACACATGTCACCAAATTCACACGGGCAGTGGGGCTTTGGGGCAATGCAACAGAAAATCAGCCCACGGGCATTCATGAGCAATTAATCCTGAAATATGCATGAGATGGCATAGGATTTAGAACTGAGACAGCAAATGATTTAGAAAGAACCCGAGGTATTCGAGCAATGTCCTCGATGGCCTATCCAACAGGGGAAGAGATAAGGCAACAGCTGGGAGGTGGCCCACCAAGAACTTGCCTTCTTTCGATGCAGGCTCTTAGCTGGTCCAGGAAGGTCAGCGGCAACAGCTGCCTTGCCCTCTATTCAAACGGTTTCCTGAAGCTCCAGTTGGGAGTAGAGTTCATCTCCTGCCACTCCGGAACTGGAAAAGTAACTGGGGACACGTTTTGGGGATATGGTAGGCCTGGGGCACGTGTGTGTGTACCCGCTCTGAGCAGCCACATCTGGGGCATTTCCAGATTCCGTCCCTCCTGTACTGAGAACACGGCAAAGCCTTGACGGCAGAAGAGAGGAAAGGCTTCCCAACCTCCCGAGATGCTCTCACTCGGATAGCACTGCTAACTGCCCCCACCAGCTCACAGAAGGGAAACATCTGTTGATAACACACCGATCCGGAAGAAATTTGGAGCTGGTGTAAGCACAGCTATGCTCGCACTCAACTTCATGTCTGATGCTCACCGCAGGTCCGTGGGCCAGGGCGGACTGTCCCATAAAGGCTGGACTCAGTCACCAAGCCAGGATGGAGGGCCAGGTAAAAGGAGGACACAGACAAATCATACAGGAGGTGGGAAGAAGCTGCGGGAAAGAAATCGGCACCAGCCCTTAAGTATATAGCTTCCGAGTCTTTGGCAGCTAGCGTTGTAGCAAGAAGCCCCGAGGAAACCAAGGGCCTTACGATGAGGCAGGCAAGTTAAAGAAAGAGACATCAAACAGTAACTCGTTTTCACGTTTTATTGGGTAAATGATTTTAAAGATAATAACAATAGTGTCAAAACTACTACAATATCTTTCCACAGCCATACCTTACAGACCCACGTAAACCTTCTAATTTTTTCCTCTCGCTCAGTTTTAATTTTTTCAAGCTATACATATCATATAAAATGCCCACTTCCAATAGTTTCTTCAAACTATTAAGCAATTAAATGTGGAAGGAAGGAGGATCTAGTTATACTTCGAGGGGTTTCAGGTAATCTGTGATGTCTCACTGTAATCCAAAAACAGGTTACTAAGAAAGAAGGAAAAGAAGAGCTACTCCAGGTAGCTTTTGCTCATTATGAGTCTCACCACTGTATCACCAAGAACTCAGTATGCTGGTGATGGATTCAAAGTAATTTTGGGGAACATACAAAACACTAAAATAACTTAGAAACTAGATCCAAATATTTCAAAAGTAATCCACTTTGATATACAAAAACAGTCAGAGGTGGTTACAAAAGTTTTCTCAGTGCGTCTATGTACCAGCGCAATTACTGGGTCCAGAGCAAAATAAAAGGTTTCTCTTCTTCTGAAACAGTAATAAAAAACAAGGAAAACAGATCTTTGTATATAAAGGATCAATGCTGGTCTTCAGAATAATGTAATAGGAAACCCTTAAATCGAGAGGCACACAACGGGTTTCTGTTTTTAAAAAATAAAAGGAAAGTCACCAGTTTATTTCAATGGAGGAGGTGCTCACACCCCTCAAATAAACTTAATTCAATTGAACATCACTAGCAAAAATCACTTAGAAACTGTACAAAAATAAAAAAGTTAACACATTTAATCCTGCAAGGTTTTTTTAAGGACCAGAAGGCAGGCTTTTGGAGCAGCATCTGGGCATGGCTGGGGGCTTCTTTGGTTTGATCTAACACACGTAAGAGATGGAACCTATTCCAGATGACAGTTTCAAATTTCCTGCACATTTGAAGACATGAAAAGAGGCCAGTATACAAACTTCCGGTGTGCTGGGCATTGGGTCTGTGTCTACCAGACTAGAAACTCTTACACCTGCTTGAAGGGGGCCGGGGTGAACGAGAGCAAGCCTTGCACCTTCCTCCATAAGCTACACCGACCTCTCGTGGTTAGAGAAGACTGGGGTGGGGTGGGGGGAGCACACTCTTGTGCAGTCCGAAGGCCACTTAAAGGGGGTTGGGGTGGGCTGAGGGCAGGTGGTGGTGGGGGGAACAATTGTTCTTTTAGAATCTGGTACCTGGCTGATGTTGTTTAAGAACAAGAAAACCTTCCAGAAATGGAAGCCTTTTGCTACATACCAAAGTAAAACACGTACTGTTTTCCCAGAGGAAAAAAAAAATACCCAGTTGCATTTGAGAAACAAAACATAGAAATGGAACTAATTAACATTTAAAGGGGGGCAATGTAAACTTTGTGCTACTCAAATGAAGTTCAAGTATTACTTCTGAGCTGTTTAAAGATCACTGAACTTATACAATATTCTGCTGATAAGAGTGCAATTCACATTTGTGTTTCTGAACAAATAAATCACAACTGGGCTAAAACACAACCTGTGCAATCAGAATCTTCGTCCGAGTTAAAGACACGTGCTACATATTTCAACATGTTCCAAGTTCATTCCAACCACAGACTTAACAGCTTTGTACTATACGATGAAGGTGAAAGGGTCTAGCGTTTGTTGGAAGCACACCTTTACAGTCTGCATGACACCCTTTATGCTACCAAGTCCTTTTAGTCAACAGCTATTGCGCGACAAAAAAAAAATGCACTGTGCATTAACCTGAAAACAAAAGGAGACAAGACTATCCTTTTCCCCCAAGCCATGGTGGGAAATATTGCTGACCTCGTCCTCTGAAGCCTGCAGGATGGTTATTTCTTCCGTATAACATTATTACACTGGTAAGAAAAAATCTATAGAACATGTGCATATATCAAGAAATTTTTTAAAAATCTGATATGATTTTTAGAGTCCGCATGACCAGTCACGTGACCTGCTCAAGATTGATTAGCACCGTTAAATACATAAACACACACATGTATGGATGTATGTGTAAGTAAATGTATACACACATACATATGTATGCCATAGATCTTTTCTTTAAAACAATAACAACAACAACAACAACAACAACAACAACTTCTAACCATGAGCTCACCCAGGACGAGGAGCCTGTTGAACTGATGAGATGATAGATAAGAAGGGTCAATATTGGTCTATTTTGTCTCTCTTCAGTTTGCTTATTTTATTTACTTTTTTTTTTGCAGCAGATAATATCATTCAGCTTGTGCTCAGTTTCCCTAGAAGGGCAAGAAAAAGTTTCCATCAGGTAGCCACCTGGTTTTATGCTGAAAGATGAATCTGCTACAAAAATGCTCCCAAGGAGAAACGAAAGGACTCAAGATCCCTTGCTACAGCCTGACAGCTAGCTTTCTCTGACTGATCTCGAGGTTCAATGGAACCAGCTACCAGGATTGCATTTCAGGCTAACAACTGGCTTCTTAGTTAAGGCATCACAACTTAAAATGGTTATTTCAACAACGGGCGCTGTGGGTGAAGGAATACCACCAAACTTTTAAGGACTCTCAGCAAAAACAAAAGCAGTTTGCTCTGCCACAGTGGCAAGCAGAGGGAATTCAGGCAATTAGCGCACCAACCAGCAAAAGGGTTTTGAATTCAGAACTAGCGGTCTGTCACTTGTCACAGCCGACTCTAGGTATAAGCTCTGCCATTTTGATTTTCAGTGACATCTCAAAGTTTTAGACTACATATTCTGCACCATACTTAAATTCATCACTTAATATACTGGTTTCCTGTTGGAAAAGATTACACACACACACACACACACACACACACACACACACACACACTCTTACTATAGGAAAATGAAGGTACTCTTTCTCTAGAATCATCCGTCATTTTTCCTAGGGATAGACACACAGGATACACAGACCTCCTACTCCTCCTGACACTGGGAAGTTCTCTTTGTATGCACTGTGGGAAGACCAGCCCTGCAAATGGGCTGGGCTCTAACAACTCTATCATTTCTAAGTGCCAGCTCCATTTTCAAAGGTGTAATGTAACATCTTATCAAGATAGTAAATGTGTTTCTATCAAAAGTATGTAGTGCAGAAAACCTCCAGTCTTATCCCTATGACAAACATACCTGAAATCGTGGCATGTATGAACATTTGTTTCACTAGATTATCTTTACTATTTCTTTAAATAGTTGCTAAAATTGTCGCTGGCCAATCATGACTTATTGAAACTAAAGCTAACAGGTTTAAATTAATATATGATAGACAAATGTCTCTTTTTGGTTATTTGCTCAAAATAAATTTTTTCACCTTAAAAAAATACTTAAGAGTAAGGAATTTATCTAATCTGCTGTTTCACATATAAACACAGTAACATTTTATAAGAATATTTCTCTAAATTGCCTTTTTTCCCTCAACCTCTCTTAATTCCATTTAATTATATTCTTCTCAAAGGCACTAAATTCCATATCTGCTCTCTTCCTGATATTTGCTGCTCTTCAAAATGATTTCTGTAGCATATCTGAAACATAGCTTGTACTTTCTTTCTAAAACAGTGTTGTAGTTTGTGAAGTTGGTTCTACAAAGTGATGAAGCTGTCTCTTCTACGACAACCAGCACAAAAGGCATAAATGATTTCTCACGTTCTGTGACAAGCCCTATCATGGACCTTCGAATGTTCTCTACTAGAACTAAAGTTCATATAGTTTAACCATGAGAAAAACACCTAAGGAGTGAAGACCCACATACTAAGCTCTCATAGCAAAATGCAGTTTAAACAAATTCAAGATTAATATACAAATACCTGAATTGGACATGAATTGCTCCCAAATTCAGCCATCAAAAATTCTCTATCTTACTGAGGAAAAACTAGAGAAAAACCTAAATAAAATCCTCAAGAACTGCACAATTTCTTCCATCCACAGTTGAAAGAAGGAGCCAAGAGAAGATAGAAGAATGGAAAGAAAAGAGGACAGGAGGGAAGGCAAGAAGGACAGAAAGACAGAAACCTGACTGAGAGAGCAAAGCAAAATTCTACATAATGTGGTGAGGAAAGAAAAACTCCAAAATTGTATATGCTGCAAAAAAAAAAATCAATGACCTAAAAGAATAAAACAGAATCTTCTTAACAAATGCCATCTTCCTACCCGTTACCATGATGATCTTAACTGACAACGTCCAAGCTTCATCATGGCAACGGAAACTATCATCATAAAATGGTACAGTAAAAAAGATAGCTAGACCAAGAAGGGGCAGGGTCTCCTGGGAAGAGGTCTGCAGAGAGGCCCAGTGACTGGCTGTGCGGCTCAGTGTCAGGAATAATGGTTGTATGGCGGAAGGGGATGCCCAATGCCATTTTGGAAATGATGATGCTGGCGATGAGCAAGGTATTCAGCATAGCTCAGGGTCATCTTTTCACTACGGTACCTGAAAAAGTCAGGGAAGAGACAAAGTTAACATCAAGAAATAGATGACATGCCAATGTCAGAGCTGGGAGGGACCGTAGAAGTACCTTTACAGACCAGGAGAGACAGAGGTCCAGACAGAAGTCGTGACTGGCCCAATGCCATACAACCGAGTGGCGAAGCTGAGATCCGAACCCGGGAATCCAAAGTCTGAATCCAGTGTTCTTTGTGCTCTACCACTCCTGGTTTCAATTGTTCTAGACATTTCCGGGCCCTCCCCCAAGCAGCCCCAGTTTGCTAATGGGGAGGAGCAAAGGAAAGCCAACCTATTGCCATTGTGTACTCATCTCATTCACTTGACTGCTCTTTCTTCCAGGACCTTCCCTCTTTGGCCATTGCCTTCCCCCCATCCACACATCTACTCAGGTCTTGCCATTCAGCAAGAATAGCAACGACCAAACACTTTTCCTAGTACTGGTATCCTGAACGCTCTCTTTCCCCATCTCCAACTCTCCTTTCACCCCCTCACTTCTCAAAATCATAACGTGTGTTTTCTACCTTCAGCCCTTCATCTCATGCTGCTCCTTGGCCCAGCGTTCCTTGGCTCCTGTAACTCTTCCATGGAAACCGCTCTTTCAGAAGGTCCCCCCTGATCCTGCTTGACCTCTCCATCAGGAGACCACGCATCTCTCCTTTTCTGAAGCTCTCCTGTGTCATGGGTTCTACAGCTCCAAGCGTCCCTGGTTCTCCCCACCATCTCTCAGACTGCTCCTTATCTCTCTGACTCTTCCTCCTGCTCCTGCCTGGTAGGATTTTACTGTGTTTCTGCCTTCGGTTCTTTTGACCCTGTACCGTCTGTGCCCCCTCGGGGAGCCCTATCTTTATAGCTTCAACCATGACCTTCACAGATGATCCCAAATCACCATCTCTGGCCATGAGTTCTATCTGTGGACATTTTCGGTGACATATGGGACATTTCTATACAAATACCCCAGGAAGCACTTCAAATCCAGAATCAATACTGAAACGTGACTCTCCTCCTGCGGTCCTGCC
This sequence comes from Spilogale gracilis, assembly GCA_004023965.1. NCBI lineage: Eukaryota > Metazoa > Chordata > Mammalia > Carnivora > Mephitidae > Spilogale > Spilogale gracilis. The sequence goes on along the minus strand of PITA01000092.1, from coordinate 292,280 downwards.
CTTGGTTAAAGGGTGCTCTGTGCCTTGGTGCTTTTTCACCTAGAGTAAAGCCTTGACTTGTTCTTCTTCCCTACCTCTGAATGGTGACTAATTCCTTTCGTTTCTTCCAGTGTTTTCTCATCTGTTTGTGCTTTTCTTCCCACCCCACTGCCATAGTTCTTATTAAGGCTCCCATTTCACCTCCTTTGGATGGCTGCCCCAGATTCTTAGCTAAATACAATGTCTCCTAACTTCTTTTCCTGTGTCCCATTCCAATCCTACACCTTCCCAAATCCATCTGCTTCAAACCCTTCAGCGGCTACTTACTGCCTCTAGAATCAGGTCTACATTTTTTAGTCGGGAACCCAAGACCCTCCATGATATGACCCAACCTACCATCTGGGCCATGTTTTGCTCCCATGACCACCTTCTCTATGCACACTGAAAGACCGGCCAAATCAGACTATGGAACGTTCCTCAGAACTTGGCTCTGTACTTCACCACCCACATGCCTCGACTCACTAAATCAGTCCCTTTCCTCTCCCACCCTTCACATACTCTACCCATCTTTCCACCCGGTCTCAAACCTACCCCTCTCTGAAATGTTATATTATCTTACCCCACCCCTCCTGGAAATCCTCTTTCCTACTTTATGACCTCACACCATTCATCACAGTCTGCCTTATATACCTCATTATTTTTGTACATGCCCTTCTAGTCTCCTAGACTGAATTCAGGGAAAGCAGAGAGGGAGGCATTTTCAAATGTGTAACTCCGCAGGGCTGGGAAAAGTCCATTTTTAGACTATAGGCATTCATTGTGGTTTTATGGAATTGAAACGAATGGAAACAGCAATCCATTTTCCTAAAATGCTAGATATTTTTAAAAAATAAGTATCCCCATCATCCCACAGAGAAATGTATTTGGCATTTGTGAGTCTAGCTCAGTTGTGATTTTCAGTAAGCTTCCATGGTAGACTTCTATCACTGCCAACATCCTAAGGTTAAATTCAAATTTGAAGAGTGCTTATCAGAATCTGAGGGTTCTGCTAAGCCATGTCCAAAGCTAGCCAATGGCTAATTCTGGTAACCTTCTTCGATAATGTAGTCTACAGGCTCAGCGGACTTGCTCATGTAAAGCCAGAGGACTCGCACAGAGCTAAAGATGGGAAGGATTGGCTCGTACATCACACAAGCTTTACTCCCAAGCCGGGTTCCATCGTATGCACCCCCAGAATGGCCCTGCCCTTCATTTCTACTCAGTTTCAAAAGAGAAAAACAAGTAAGAGAGACCAAAGAAATCAAAAGGTTATAGACATATGCATCCAAAGTGCTGGTTAGCCTTGCGCTAGAAAATGCCTTCTGTACCTGGTCAGTTTTATGGTTTTCCTGAATTCATTAGTAATCGGAGCTTTATATCCTCCTTTCCTCAGTAAGGAGTCTATGGTCTGAATATGGTCCCATCCTGTGGAGAGTAGACCAGATAAAATACCAGTCAAGCACATGTCACAAGCACTTTCCAGCAAATAAAAAATGACTTTGTAGAGGTCAGCTATTATTGTCACCAGATACCATCAAATCCTTTGGTCCTAAAAACAGTCACACAGAAGAGCTAAGACTTCTTCCCGTAGAAAAGCAGGTCTGACCGCCCCCCCCCCCGCATACCTTAAGTGCCAGCTACCCGTGATGGCTGACATTGGCTTTTTGATCTCAACCGCATTCAAAAACGAGAAGTCTAAGAGGCTGGCAGTGACAGCTCAGGTGGGTGTCAGCATAAACCAGGAGCACTGCCCTCTCCTCTAACAATGACATCTTTAAAAGGGAGGGAGAAGCCTAAATGTCACTGTGCCCACTCAGTAGTAGTTAGGACTCCTACACTAACTCATGATAATTACCGTCCCTCCTAGCATCTTCTGGAGTCAGTCAAGCGTATCTGTGTGTAGTATGCGAAGGCATTTGTATTAGTTCTGATGTGGACGGTATACTGAATATCCGAGGCCCCTTCTGTCTCTACTTTATGAAGCCAACAGGAACTACAGGATTGAGATTTTCTAAAGCAACCCCAATAAGTCTTCTGATAGCTGTCTTAAAGACTAACTCTCTTGTTGGGGTGGGGGACATGTAATGATATGAAATTGTACAGTTATATGGCTCACATTTATATGAACCAAACATGAGAGAAACCCAATTACAGATGCTTTCTGATGAGGAACAAAAGAGCTCTATGAGACAAAGAAGACGTATTCATTTCAACTGAAGTGAAAAACTAGAATTTCACAGTGGCTAGAAAGGACAAGGTGCTAGAGAATGAAGAATTCTTTTGTGGTAGAGTGGTGGTTCATACACGCTTGTGCTGTATCTGCCAACACAGAAACATGTTGGATTAGGAAGCGCAGACCAAGCTGATTGAACACTATGACTCCACATTGTCTTGGTGCTCCTGATATTAATGGGAAACCTACAATCCTCACAGTAGCCCAATGAGTCCCTGGCAACCACCTGCAGAGGAAACTTTTGATACTGACAATGAATGTACCCTGGGGCTGACTCAGACAGAAGGCTTGTTTATGCCAAAAGGCTACAGCACGGTGGGATTATAGGCAAAGGGCATTTCGAATTCAAAGCAAACTACTGCCTAAAAAGAAAACCCCACTTCTACAAGTCTTTGCTCTGGGGAAAGTTATATTTTTGCATGTTTTTGCTCTCCAACGTTTAGTGCACAGATTCAACTTCTCTGGAAATAATTCACTGATCTCATATACAGACATTGCAGTGACAGTGAATGGAAGAGTCGTTTCTTCTCATCTGAGAACTGCAAGGTCAGATAAGTGCATTTCAGTGTATGTTTATCTGTTCAACTTCCCCCAGATCATATGAAATAAAGTACAACAATGACCTTGCTCCTTTGCAACCTCCGGTAGGTAGGTGGCGGTGCGTTTTGATCCTTTTTCATTGATGAATTCTATTCTAATGCCATGTACACCCACCTGAAAGAAATTGGCAGTTTTATTAGTACAGTCTTCTTCATAGAAACAGAAAGAAAAAGTTATAATTTAGCTTTTAAGAGAAGGCAGTTCTTCCTTTCCCCCTTCCTTTATATTATAATATATAAATTATAATTATATATATATATATAATATAATTTTTCTCTTGCCAAAGCACTGACTTTGAGTTTCAGGGCCATTATGATGGCTATGGAGACTGAAAACATCGACTGATGTGTCCCCAATTTGTACTGGGCTATGCTATTCTGTCTGGAACTGGAACAACCATGCTGCTGTATATAGAATAAGACAGTCAAGGGCAAGAATCCTGCCCCCACTTCTTTAATTGTGGCTTGAAACACTAAGGAATGAAAGCGAGGGAGCTGACCTCAAAGAGACAGCAAACATGCATCCTGTTTTCAGGTATAAGTGCCACTTTGGATTAAACTGAAAAATCCTGGGGCTTCTGCCTCCCTTCCCAGGCTCTCTGGTGTCTTTAAAACCTTGACTTCTATGTAGACGAGCAAACCCAGATAAGGATGAAAAAGTCAACCAGATCCGACACCATCGCTCATTCCACGTCATAGTTCTAAAATATATGTGCATGTTATGGCTTATGGTGGGTCTATGGCAAACCCTTACTGTCTCTCTCCATCACTGCCCTCATGAACTACTGCTCAATGTACAAGTGACAAAGATTTCAATTCCCTTTGGGGCAGAGTAGTTTTGCACAGTTTCTTATATGTGAACACAGAGATCACTATAACTTTATGGGAAGCACACAAACCTCTGGTGATATCCTAGGAAGGGGGTTCTCCAAGTAAATGTGGGCAATTTCTTGCTAATGTTTTAAGAAAGTAACATACTGTTTCACCGATTAGCATCTAGAGGGAAGGAATCTGTCTTTTTCCACCCTTGTATCTCTTACAGGCTCGTATACAAAACAGGATCACAGAAAGGTCTTTATAACACTGGTAAGAGAAATGCAGTTTCAAAAGGACAACAACTCCATTCTGGTCTCCCAAATCCAGTCGCTTTAGGTCAATGGTCCCCAAGTGGAGTTTAGGAAGGTGGCCTAAGGGACCCGGCAGGAGGACGTGAAACCAGGGCGACACTTTCATCCAGAAAAGAGGCTTCCTTTTAGAGCAAGTGAGTGAAGTCATAGGCCTTGCCTCTTTCCATCTGCAGGCATGCAGAGGTCTAGAAGAGGAACAGGGGTCCATGCAAACTTCTTTTTGCTGCTTCTGCCCTTGGCCTGAAATTTTCCACTTTATCAGGGAAAAAAAAGTCCTCTGGAGAATCCATCTTGTTCTTTACCCAGGTCTTCTTCACACACCTATCCATCAGAGCCTGTCAGATATTCTGAGAGGTTTGTTTTTTCTGAAAGCCTATCTCTGTGGCTATTTCTTCTACATGATATCAGTATTCTTATGAATCTCTTTCTGCTGAAGATGCAATCAGGGCAGCTGTTTCAAAACTAACACAATAAGGTCTCCCAGACCCTGTGGAAAATGACTGTAGACAGTCGATAAGAAGCATGAGTACTTAGCTAACAGGCCCTTCCAGGATAAAGGACATCTGCTAATCTCCCCAGTGCCTACACGGTACCGAGACAATGATAAATTTGCAACAGTTTCTGTATACCGACTTTCTGATCTGTGACTTGGAAGGTTTCTTTTCCCTTCAACCATAGCAGCTCCTTCATAATTTGTTTTTAAAAATACACAGCATAAATAATCTGTGCTCCCATCATTCACTGAAGTGAATTTTGCATCTTCGACTCAATTTATCAAAAATCTATAGTGTTCAAATTGAAAAGAATTTTGTTGTTTATGAAGGCATCTAATCAAAATTGTTGAGACAAGGAATGTTTCCCTATTGGTGAGATGAGAGTGTCAGACAAAATCATGGGTGTTTAACTGATTATGGGGGGGCTGGTGGCTATAAAATTTATCAGAATTTCAGGAGGCTTCATGCTTCAGCAAGTATGGTTTGGTAAAAAGAACAACACCCCAGGTGATTTTTATTCTAGGTTAACAAGAAAACCTCAAATAATGGGTCTAGCTCTGAAAAACTGTGGCTGTGTATTGAAAAAAGGTGATTTAGGCAAATTGGAGGTAATTTAGACACATTAATCCTTTCTTCATAGGAGGGCATTGTGTTCTTTAACATAAATATCAGAGATTTTAAAGCCTAGTAATTTAGCAATTAAAAGTGGTTATGGCCTGCTGTATGGAATGTGAATAATACTTCAGTAAAACATAAATAAATAAATAATATATATATATATATATATATATATATATGTATGTATGTATGTGTGTGTATATATATATAAAGGAGGTTAAGACCAAACTGGAAGGACATGGTGGCCAAAATAAAAATTATTCATGGATAAAACTGACTTTTGTATTTTCAGAAGGCCTCACCATCAAATTTGATACGACAAAAAATTATCAAAATTCTCCCATTTAGAATTAAAACACATGTACAATTTTTAGTTCTTTTCCATGTTCCTGATTCTGAATAACTGAAAAGTAACTGCAAATAGAAATGTAAGTAGGGTGGTTTTAAAGTGAGCCCTTTGGGAAAAAATAACTTCTTTCACAGATTACACACACACACACACACACACACACACACACACACACACACACACACTCCACAGCAATAGAAAGCCCAAACTGGAGTGACGCATTTCTTCAGCCAGCGGAATCAGGAGAATGGCAATCATACTCTGACCAGAATCAAAGCATAATAGCTTTTTGTCACCTGTAGAGCAACAGCACTTTCCTTACTCCCAGAACCATAGATGCCACCAAGTAGTCATACTGTGCAATCAAAACAGGAAAGTGGAAAATGGCCTGCTGTGGAGAACGACCGAATCTGGCCAACCTGTGGAAATCACTGGCGTTGCAAATTAAGTCATCTCCACTGACAGGAGCACTGAAACGAATTCCGGATTGTTGGAGGGAGGAATCGGCCCAGCTGGAACTCCAAAATGTAACCCTCATGTATACTAATCAAATCCTCTCTGAGACAGAGTGGAGAAGCCTTCCATCAAGCGGGATCCCAAGAGACGAAGGCTCCAATCGCAATTATCCACCAGCTAAGAGATCAGCTAACCAGGGAACTGGGATTCCCTGAAGCAAACTTCCGCTAAAACTCCACCGCAGTGTCATAGTAACTTTCCATTTCTAGGGATGGATCATGAGGTAGCATATGGGAAGACTACGTTACCCTACTACCTCTCATACACCCTTAGCCACTGCTGCCCCAAGTATGGTCAGGTAGGCAAAAATGGGAGATTTGGAGATCTAGTCTTATGGGAGTCTGCAGGTCACTGTCAAAATTATTAGAAGGTCTGGGGCACCTGGGTGGCTCAGAGGGTAGGCCTCTGCCTTCAACTCAGATCATGATCTCAGGGTCCTAGGATCAAGTCCCACATCGGGCTCTCTGTTCAGCGGGGAGCCTGCTTCCCCCTCTTTCTCTGCCTGCCTCTCTGCCTATTTGTGATCTCTCTGTGTGTCAAATAAATACATAAAATCTTTAAAAAATTATTAGAAGGTCTGAGAAAGAAAATGTTTTCAAGGCCCATCAGCTGTGATAATATCTTTTTAATCAAAACTGTACTTTTGCTAAGCAAAGCTATAAATCAACTCGAATGGCAGTAAATTAAATGTAGGACTTATAGATAAGAGGATATGGAATTAAACAGAGCTGTATCTGTGTGTGCTGAAAGAACAATAAGACCCGTTCAACAGATTCCTATTTCATGCTTAAAAAAAAGAAAGCCATATTTATTCTGAACCATTACACAGTGAGTGATTTTTATTAATGCTATTATACAATCTTTTGTTTTTAACATCGCCCAGAATGATTAAATATCAAGATTAATGTTAGGACCCTAAAATAGATCTTGATTATTCCAGAGCTGATTATTCAGTTTGGGGATTAAGCATCCCCAGCCCCACCTGGCCCCCCATCCGCTTTCTTCTTGTCCATTTCACTGTCTGCTCACTCCTCTGTCAGAGAGCATGTGGGCACACACAGAGAGATACACCCAAATTAATCAATTTTGCTACATCGTAAAAGGTTTGGTGGAAGAGATTATAAATAATGGCTACAGTGAAGCTTCTAGACTCTGCAGATTTCATTCATCCTCATTATCTGGTCACTTGTTAGAAATGTGGCTTCATTTACAACTATTCTTTAATGCAGTGGCTCTCAACACAGGAGCATTAAAAAGGTGCCCCCCCTCCCACCCCACTGTAATACATATCCATATTCTGCTCCTTACAATTGCACAAAATTTGATAGCCCCTAATCTGTGGGCAAGTGTTCATCCTATAAGCCACTAACAGCACTAGAAAAGGGCCTCACTGTTACTTGAGAGCCCAATCAACAAACCAATAACCCTGGATACGCTCAAACATGAAAAGGAGTCATCTGGCTAAAGCATCAACCAGCATAAAACGTGCTCTGGCTAAGTCAAGTAGGCTCCATGTGAGCCTTGGACCATTTGGATCCACAATTACCTCCAGAACCCTGACCCTTAAAACTAAATCTGCCCCTGATCACATCCTGGCCAATAAAACCAATTAACCTCCCCAGGTTCATCCCATCTTAGCAAATGCCACAGTAAGCCCCAGTCTTCCCATTAACCAAATGTTGGGTTTCCTTTGTAAGACAGTATGGCCCTAGCTCACGCCACTGATTTTCAGTGGGTTCACCTTGCATTTTCATGTCTGTGTGTGTATACATGTATATCAGGAAGTCAAGGAATCGAAAGTGGTTTGACATAGCTTTGTTGATATCATTTGGCAAAATATGCTTTGCAATTAACAAAGCAGCCAGTCACTGGCCATTCACATAAGACTGACCTGCCAGGCTCAATATGCCAGTTCCATTGAACTGAATAAAAGGACTCTGTTCCTAATGAGAGGAGCTCAGGATATTTGGCATACCCTCTAACCTTTAGAGGCTGGCATCATAGAAGACACACATGTTCTTTCACAAAACAGACCATGGCACCACGGACAGAAACAAATACTGCATTGGACAGCCCATGGGTCTGACCCAGAGTCTGAAGTTTCTTATATTCTTGGGAGGAAACAGCCATTATGTGGTATTTCTCCTAGAAGCCCCAAAGCCACGATGCAACACATTCTACTCTTTCCCTCATAGCCCCACAGAACCTTCTGCCCACCTTCCACTCAGCCTTCTAAAGATGCTGACTCTTCCTTCTCCCAGTGAAAACAAATTCACCATAAAAGAGGAAAATATTCCAAACTTGGGCCTACTCCAAGTTTATCCTCTTGAATAATTCTCACTGGGGCGAGGAAAATTAAGATTTTAGTCATAAAGCCGGATGACAATTTGTACAGATCCTAATGAATCACTTCCCCCAATCATAATCCTACCAAAAAAAAAGTAGACTACATATTGTCCATATCTGCCCATCAAATCCTCAAAGTTGTGAATTTACATCACCTCAACCCACCCACCAATTTCATAAGTCTGAAGTTGGGAAGGTGCCCATCTGATTAACAATGAACACTTAACAACTGTTAGCACTTAACACTTCAGAATCTCGCCAAATAATACATTTAAAAAATAGTATTGTCACAAATCACTTCTTGGACTCAGTAATTTTTACTTCTGTCAACCTCACCAACTACAAACATGCATAATTTTTTCTGTTTAGAAAAATAGTACATGCATATTAATGCAAAAAAATCTCTTTGGAAAAGTTAAAATGGGAAAATAAAGATGGCCTGCCATCCTAGGACCACCTAGAAACAATTCTTCCCTTAGTGCCTTAAAAAATAATCTCCTCACCAGCTAGGACAACACCAAGGACTATCCTGGTGGGTTGTTTTTTAGTCCCTTATCTGACCGGTGTCTATAGCTGTCCTTGCTTTCAAATCTTCGAGTGAGATGCTTCCACTAATGGAAGGAATACTAGAAAAAATAAATCAAAAAGGGTAACCAACTGCAAAGCCAACGCTTGGGCACCAGTCACCTTTTAATATATTCTACTCTGAAAATTCTGCTTCGTTGTCTATGTCAGCAGAAGTTATTTTTCTATTGTTATTTTGTGACAATGACCGCAGAGACGACCTTGACCAAAATGCATAGGTACTGCTCTTCTCTCAAATCCCTGCAAATGGGTCACCTTCAGCTTTAGAAATTAGTTCAGTCTCCATGGACCAATTCTTGGCTTTTGCAGAGCTTACCAAAGGGCCAATTAGTGCCAAATTTGATTCATGTAGGAGACTCAGACATCTTGTCTATCAGGAACACAAGCCTGCCAATTAATTTATTTCACCAAGGCCACCAAACAACAATCTGATGACATTTACTTAAACTAATAGCAGGTACACAGCTCTACAATAGCTGAACTAGGTAATAATCACTCCCGTGAACTTTTAAAGAATTAGTTAAGATTTTAAGTAAAGCATGGTTAATGACGAGGTGCTTTGGAAGCCTAGGAAGTCAAACATGTTTATGTATCATGTGCAAGGAAAGAGACTGTTCTTAGCTGAGGTTTTGCAGAGAACAAGTGACAGCTCAGTGTGCAATTAAGGGGAAAAAAACCCCTCAATTCTCTGTAATGATTAATTATAATGAGCATTCCTTAAAAACTGAACATCCTGAAGCTTTCCAAGGAAAGTTCAGGCAACACAGGTGACCTTTAAATAAAAAGCCTGCTTTTCATCAAAAGTTAGAAACATGCATTCCTACCATTTTTTTTAAGGGGATGAGGAAGGAGTGAATTTACACACAAAGAAACTCAAGTTAAGAAATGTTCTTAAAACCTAGACACAGGAATCAGTTTGCTTTCAAAGGCTGGCGGTAGGGGAACACCTCTTGACTAACATATTCAGGGAGAAATAATGCTGCTTGTCCGTTAAGAAACAGAAGAATCTCATATGGGTTAAACTGGGCACCAGTCACCTTTTAATATATTCTACTCTGAAAATTCTGCTTCGTTGTCTATGTCAGCAGAAGTTGACATGAGTATATATGGCTCAGTGTAGTTTTTTTTTTCTTTAAAGCTTTTATTTATTTGACAGAGAGAAACACAGTGAGAGCGGGAACACAAGCAGGGGGAGTGAGAGAGGGAGAAGCAGGCACCCCGCCGAGCAGGGAGCCCGATGTGGGATTCGATCCCGGGGACCTGATGCCGACGGCAGTCGCTCAACCAACTGAGCCACCCAGGTGCCCTCAGTGTAGTTTTATTCTACCTACAAAAGAGATTTGTTCCTAAAGGGTTACATATGTGTTGGTGTTGTGTAAATGGATTAATTCTGAAGTAACCAGGAAGGTAGTAAAGAAATCCTAGAGTGAGTCCTTCTGCAAAGCAAACTATCTTTGTTAAGTGAACAATCACTCTCTAATTGCTTAATTTAGACTTAAACATATAACACTGACTTAAACCAGGGGATGATGCAGTAATAAAACAGGGCCTTGGCTGTTTAGAATATTCTGTCTTCCTGAAGGTGGAAAGGGGATCTGGGATGTCAAATTCAAATTTCAAAAATTGGACTGTTTCACCTTGGCTGCCATCTTGCCAATTTAAAAGTTAGGGACGTCTTATGACATCTTAGTGGCTCGTGGTGATTTGTTCTCTGGAAGTAAAATGAAACAGAAGCCATTTTAAAAAAAGGGAAGTCGCAGAATCACACTGTGTCAGTCTTCAAAGAGACCGTGGGTATTATTTAGTCCAACTTCTCCAATGTCCTGGTGCGGAAATCCAGGAAAGAACAGACCTCAATACAACTACTAGAGAAAGGGCTGGAAGAGTCTGTGATTTGGGGGAAGAAGCAGGGAAATGCTCCCCCTCAACCAAACAACACGCTAAAAGAAAAGCAGGAGGCAACTGGAGGAGGCCGGAGGACTGACTGTGGAAGCCCATTTAACCAACAGTACCAAAAGCTAATGGAAATTTCCATGTGTTAAATCACCTTCTAGAAGTTACTTCACTTTGTTCAGCTTGCTTCCTCACCAGGTTTCTAACACTGAAGTGTTTATTCACAACAAATTCTTACTAGATGGTCAGGAAACTTGAAGTACTCCTTTCCCCAATGTTCCACAGCACTTGAAAAAATGTTTCTAAGTACAGCATCAGGACAAAGACCAAATTATTTTAACAACAATGACATCTTATATAAAAATCTCAAGGTCCTTGAGAAAACATCGTGAGAAGCATTTTCCTAGATATACAAAGCCTCTCCACCCCCATATATGTATTTTTTCAAAGGTCAGAATCTTTTTTTTTTTAAAGATTTTATTTATTTGAGAGAGTGAGCAAGAGAGAGAGCACGAGTGGTGGGGAGCGGCAGAAGGAGACGGAGAAGCAGACTCCCGGGGGAGCCTGACATGGGGCTCGATCCCAGGCCCCCAAAATCAGGACCTGAGCCGAAGGCAGCCACTTAACCAACTGAGCCACCCAGGTGCCCCAAAGGTGGGAATCTTAAGTTAGAAGAGAAGCAAAACATGGTGTTCATCATAGGGAAAAGTCATGAAGGGGGGAGGTGGACAGAACATATACAATAAGAAGTCATTTCACCAGGTGAGTCATGCTAAACATCTGTGTCTGAATGAAAACTCTGTTTTCAGCGGTACATTGAGAGGAGCTAGACAAATGCAAACCTTGAAGGGGTGAGAAGGAGATCATGACCTTCTAAAATATATGAGAGATAATGACGGCAGCCAATTTACTCATCTCATCTGTTTACGCTCCTGAAGGTTGTTATGAAAGCGCACTATTATTAACTGCAACCACACACGTCAGAAATGGAGTCGTGCTCACTCAAGAGGTGTGCTTTTTAAAGTGAAGTGCAGCACCCTGAGTACCGGCAGTTGAACGAGCTCACGGACAATGACAGATGCTTGGGTGCTTTAGGGACCGAGTGAGACTAGGGGTTTGGGGTCTAGCTCTATAGTCCAGAGATAGGTTTTTTGACATCATACAAGAATCATGCTGGCCAGCCCCACCCCACATGGGTTGATTTCAAGTGCTGGGTGTTAAAAATGAACAGTCTGTCTCAGGGCCATAATGCATTCCCCAAGTAACAGCTGTATATGCAGTTGAGATAGCAGTGATCCAGAGAGCTAGATAGAACTAAAAGTACCTTATGGTTCGTGAAAATGTTACTGATCTATTGAAACATGATCTAATGGTCTACTTTAGAATACAGAAAATATTTCCTCCTCATGCCTCCATAATGATCTGGTCTCTAAAGCACAGAAATAAGAGCCGCCTGGTGACAAATTAGAAAATACTTGGTCTTCCGGTCAGTAGACTGCTACATGAGCTCCCCCTGCAATATCACTGGTTGTATACTGGTTGTATACAAGTACCTCAACAAGCAAAAAGCTTACTCATTTATATCATCTTGCAAAAGAGCAGCCATGAGGTACACACCTAGAATCACCCCTCAAGTCAAACTCCGACTGTTGTAATATCTTTGGTTTTATATCCTTTCAGATCTTGAAAAACAAACATGGCTCCCAAATTGTGTGACTACACCAGTTCTAGCCTGTACATTTTTTTTAGAGTACTGCAAGAGCGTTTCTTTCTTTCTGGAAGCACCATGTCTGTCCATCATCTTGTCATATGGAATTAAGAGAATGCTGTCAACTGAAGAACACACAACCATGGTCATAAGTTTTACTGCCCAGACACAAGGCAGATCACTTCACATGTCACCCTAGGGGAATAATTTTCCTCACTTAACAGCCATTTTAGCCTGGCAGGTAGGTATCTCAATTTATCAGTTAATGATATTTTTCTCCTCCAAATCATTCAGCTCTTCATCCTTCTCTTACCTACCAGGGCAAGAAGTAGATCATGATGGGGGCAATGAGGAGCAATTCTTAGAAGGGTGGGGTGGGTGTTCCAATTTGCCTCTTGGTCTTTGTGGATGGTTTTGCTGTTTTTAATCACTACCTTGAGAGGTTACCCATAGACACTCATCTTACATGTTATGATTCTTATGTTGAAGAAAGAGAAGATGGAGGCATTACTGATCATTCTGCCAATTCAACCTTGAATTGAAACCAATTACATTCACTTGTGAAACCATTTATCAGACATTCCTCGTTATCAAAGGGAAGCATTCCAGCCTCTAAAACAAAGTCTGATTGCTGTAAATCCTACTTTCCTATTAACTTCCACTATACAAATAGAGACATGTTACCAAAAGAGATGTCCCAGATGGGCTCAGTTAAAAACCTTGAGGAAAAGAGAAAGACAGTAGTCAGCCCTGTGGCAGTTCACTTGTTTCCTGATCATTTGAAAATTAGGTGGCTACAACCACCGGTCACGTCCCTCATCTTCATGACTATGAGGATGCCTCTCTTGTTACGAAAGTGACTCAACTCTATGCTTTGGGACCTCTAGACTTTGCCCCCTTCTGCTTTGATCTGGGCATTTTCACCTCTTTATTAGGAATTCTATTGCAGTAACACGCTTCACCAGTGGGGGGGTCAACTCTCAAACAGTACTTCTACCAGAAAAGCCCTAGGTGAGAGTCTTCTGTTTATATGGAACATACTTGTTACTGATCTCTACCTTTAAAATTCTCGATTAAAATTCTGTCATCATCTCCTGTGTCCCCCTGTGGCATCAACACAGACAGCGCTGTGCATTTCAGGTTAAATTTAGATACTTAACGGTGAACAGGATATCTCATTCTTAGAAGAAAATTTGCACCTATTTGACAAGTCTGAAATTTCTCAAAGTGAAATGTATCCTTTCATGATATAGACTGGACCCCCCTCCTAAAGGAAACTTGCAATACGAATCATTAACTTACAAAAATAAACCAAAAACAAAGACTTTCCCATAATCCTTTTTAATAATGGCTGTATATTCAATATGATCTCTGTTACATGAATAGGCATACTTATTGATACAAAGACACAGAAAAATAATTTAAAGGAATATTCCAAAATGTTAACAGTGGTTATCTCAGAATGGTGTAACTATAAATGGTTTGCCTTTCTTTATAGTTTTTGAATTTTCAAAGTTTTCTTCTTCAATAAATTAGAACTACTATACTATTATGGGGAATAGGTTTAAATATATATGCAGATGCATATACGTCTTTCTATGTGATAAAATACACATTGTGCAAGACCCTTTGAAAATGTACAATTCAGTGGCATCAAGTACAGTCGCAGTGTCATACAACATCCAGTTCCATAATTTTTTCATCACCCTGAATGGAAACCGTGTACCCATTAAAAGCCGTCACTTCTCAATCAGGCCCTCCCCCAACCCCTAGCCACACTAACACAGTCTATCTCTATGGATACACTCATTCTGCATGTTTCATATAAACAGAGTCATACAGTATGTGGCCTTTTGTGCTTGGCTTCTTTCATTTAGCATAATGTTTTCAAGGTTCACCCAGGTCACTACTTCATTTCTTTCTATGGCTGATTAATATTCCATTGTACAGCTATCCCAAATTTGGTTTATCCATTTGTCTGTTGATAAACACTTGGGTTATTTCTACCTTTTGGCTATTATGAATAGTGCTGCTGTAAACATTTGTGTACAGGTTTTTATTTCAACATCTGTTTTCATTTTGAGGGGGGGTAAACACCTAGGAGCGGAAATGTTTTTAATTCTACTTTGGCACTCTGTGTTTCAAGTAACCAGTGCTTTTTCAGAATTATTAAGGATGACCCTTATGACATCATCCCCACAATGATACCATTCCACTTATAATAACTGACTATGGTATATTTTTAAGGCCCAAATCACATATTTATACTTTAAAAAAATGCAATTTTCACTCTTACTCTGTGGGGACAAATTTCTCTTATGCTAAATATTTCCAACTATGACAAACTAACTGAAAAGGACAGTCTTTCCCTCTTAGCACAGCCATTCTAGCAGGACCTAAAATTCACTTTCAAATACTTATATGTTAAAAGCACAAAAATGTATTTATTTTTGTTGTCATTACTTTAACCAGAAAGCATTACTAAATAGACACCAATATTTAAGCCTTGAGGAATATACTGAATATGCAATATATAAGGTATGAGGGTTAATTTTAGCTATAGACAGTGCCTGAAGTGGGCTAAAGAAGATGATGGTGGTATACTCTGTGCTTGCCCATATTTACTGAACTACTATTGGATCCTTGCATTTTTCCTTCCCTCCAAATACATGCATGCATATTTATGAAATATACATTCATGTA
Organism: Spilogale gracilis; assembly: GCA_004023965.1. Classification (NCBI taxonomy): domain Eukaryota; kingdom Metazoa; phylum Chordata; class Mammalia; order Carnivora; family Mephitidae; genus Spilogale; species Spilogale gracilis. The sequence continues at coordinate 277,091 of PITA01000092.1, read as the reverse complement.
TGTGTCACACATACTCACACCTGTACATGTACAACCCCCCCACCACCACAACTGCACTTCCAAATCAGTGGTGGCAGGAAGAGAAGGCGTATTTTTGTAGCTTGGTCATCCCTAGATTTCAGGCTTTACCCGTTACTGCTCCCCCCACCTCCCACCCCCCCACAGGGCACTCTGCAATTCAGAAAGCAGAAATAAAATTCTATCTAGAGAAGAGGAAGCAGTGGCCTTTAAACATTAAAAGACCCACCCAAATTTTAATATTGGTTAGTAAGTAAGAGATACAATTTGGGATCATTTGAAAATAAAGTACTAAGGAATGTTTCTATGATATGGGTAGACTTTAAGAAAAATTCAAGTAGGAACAATATAGACATAGGAATATACAGATATAGGATATATAGGAAAATATAGAAAGCATTCAGGAAATTTTAATCCTGTGAAAGTTTCTACTCAAGCCAACTTTGCAAGGTTCCACAATATCAATTAATTTTATTTTTCCCATTATAAAACATCTCCGAATGCTTTCATATTCTGATAACACTCAAAAAAACCCCTATGTACCCTAAAACTCAGAAGGAAGTCTTTTATCCTACTCTGCAGAATGTTTTCTTTTTAAAGCTCTGGCCTAACAACAAGAATTTATATCATAGGGATTTTTTCCAATGAAGGTTAAGAACTTTAGAAATGTCGTATTCTGTATGTGGAAAACCGAATGGCAGTGAATAAGTTGTCCAAAATCTCACAAGGAATCAGAGAAAATCCAAACCTAAAACTCAAGTCCAATTAATTATCAGGACAGTGATCTGTCCACAAGGCAGAATATCTCAGTTACCATGGGATGTGGTCATTCTAAAAAGTCAGTAGAATTAAAACATGTTATACTATAAAGGTCTAGTCATGTCATTTATGAGTGTTTATGTGAGAGAATGCTAAGTGCATTGCTGAATTCCCATTGTTTCAGTCTTGTACTTATTTCTTTATGCTTGGTGTATACTTCTTTTCTCTGCCATTAGAGTAAAAACTGCTTTACAGTGGGGACCAAATCTTAGAGGACTCTTGTATATGTAGCACAGTGCCTTGAACCCAGGAGGCATTCAATAATGTATGCACGATTGTGTTTGAAACTTCACAGACATACACTAAACTACCTCCTTGCAACAAGCAAAACAAATCATGGTGAGAACTTCTGAACTTTCTTAAAAAAACCCAACCCCACACACTGAAGAATAAAAAATAAGATCAACCTAGGCTACTTGGACCATGACAATGCTCAGAGATCACCGAGATATAACCTTAATATTATTTGTTAGCATGTTTAAGTGCATTAAGTAAGGTAGCCAAGAATGAATTAACATGATTTAATGTAGTTAACAGACACCCTGTTCTGTATCCACATGCTGATTTCCCCAACTGGCGTACTATCCTCACTCTTTGGCTCCTTGCTTCTGAGAAGTTTGCTCTGACCACCAAACTGCTGGGTGGTGGTTACACTGAAGTACATTAGAATGGGAATAAGAGGAAAAATAAATTCCAATCAGTCCTTCTTACTACTTATTAACAGCTTTTATGAGGTGCTGTGGTGAAGTAATAGGACAAAAATAAACAGCAAATTCAGTTTGGGGATCAAAACGACATATGGTGCTTTGCCTTAAAAAAAAAAGGGGGGGCGCCTGGGTGGCTCAGTTGGTTGGGCGACTGCCTTCGGCTCAGGTCATGATCCTGGAAACCCGAGATCGAGCCCCACATGGGGCTCCCTGCTCAGCGGGAAGCCTGCTTCTCCCTCTCTCGCTCCCCCTGCTTGTGTTCCCTCTCTGGCTGTGTTTCTCTCTGTCAAATAAATAAACTCTTAAAAACAAAAACAAAACCAAAAACCAAAAAACAAAAAACACAAAAAACACCCCTTCCCTGATATCTCATTGATCAAAAGTGGCATTTATTTGTCCACCTCTTCTCTACCTCCACTGTAATAGAGAATGGGCTGAAAGAGTTGTTTCCTCGGCCTACTTTTTAACATTTACTCAGGAGTTACCTTCATTTTTCTTTCAAAAATTTCTATAGTCTTACCTCCCAGTCCAAATAATCACAGACATCTTCAAAGTTAGTGAGCAGAGACACTGAGCAGAACAGCCGTGGCAACTCGTCCCTTGTCATTGGGGGAAAACGGCTATCTTTAAGGGCACTGTTGAAAACAAAGCAAATATTAAAACAACCACCAGATACAAAAAAGTCTGAATTTCAAATGCAGACAAGTCATTTGAAAAAGGTAAGAGATTTTTAAAAAATCAGTAAGGTACCAAAGGCTCCAATAATCTTCAAATGTATTCAAAGGCCCTAAAGGTTTTAGAAGTCATGTTTTTCATTCTATAGACTGTTTATTAGTTTTTTGTATTTATTGTAAAGAGCGAATGATCAATTACATTTCCTGTATAGTCATTTCCTGGTCTACTTTCCTATTACTTGTAGCATCTGAGACTATTTTTTACTTTACTTTTGAGAAGAAAAAAAGCCCAGACTAGTGGAAATTTGTGGGAAGACTTATAGATCTAGGACTGATAGGAATGAAATGTATATAGTTAAAAAAAAAAAAGTTCGTATTAGATTGGCCATTTACCACAGAACAGCACTCAGAGTTCAAAAAGGATCAAAATTTCATTCTCTTCAAGCAAAGGAAATCAAAGAAAATTAAAATAATCATGCAAATTACATACTAAAAATACAAGGATTTCAGGCCCCCTATAAAGGATAATTCAAGATATGACTCAAAAATTGTGAAAGTACAGGAAATTGGGCTAATCTAGGAAATAAAAGTATGATTAGGAGACCATTAATCACATCAATGGATTTCTGAGTACACCAACTCTGATTGGATCCTGTAATCAAGGGTAATATACTACCAGTGTCAAATTCTAGAAAAACCTTTACTATAAAGGACAAAGATGCTGGAAGACCATAATTCTTCCTGCACTAGAAGAACAGATAGAAAATACACAGACACACACACATCCACACACAGACACACTGTGTGTTTCCTATACTTTTCAAAGAAACCAATTCCTGGTCAAGAAAAACAAACATAACTCTAATTACACTTTATACTAATGGCACTGCTGGCATTTGTGCCATGGATCTTCAAGTTCAAATGTGCTATATAGCAGCCAGGCTTAGAAACTATTTTCATAGATTAACCCTTAGAAGTTAGAAACATAGAGCCAACAAACTAAGTTATAACAAAGTCCCATGGCCTTTAGAAATAATTTAATTCCTTTTTTAGTGACTTCCTCATTGCTGGAGTTTCTTTCTTCCTTTCTTTTCATTTTTCCATCTATTCCTTTGCATTCTGAAACTCACTTATTGTATTGTGCCCATATAACTCCTAGGTTTGTGAGTGTTTTCAATGCATTTGGGTGCTCGCTCTATCCTACTACACAAAGGAAAATGCTTATAGAAAGATATGTTCTATATAAAGTATAGATTTTTTTTCCCCATTCAAGGAGCCAAGATTAACCAAGAAAATCAGGACATCTGTGATAATTTATACTCTGAGAACAGCATTTCACTATAATTTAACAACATAAATTTTCCTACAGTTTGGCCTCTTTTATTTTCCTATTGGCAAATAAATCTTCATGAAGCATTTTCAAGTTCTCCTTCAAAGCCAAGATAAAGACATATATGTATGTATAACCAACACCCTCTCTCCTAACAAACACACATACTGAACAGAAGTTCTAAAACATAAAAGAATCTCATGCATAAAAACCAAAAGGCCGATCACACTTTCCATCTTCTTGCTAAAAAGAAAGAAAGAGAGAGGGGAAAAAGCTTTATACACTGGAATAACGTAAAATGTGATTTTCATAAGATTATAGATTTTTATTATGGTAAAATATACGTAATGTAAGTTTACTATTTTAACTATTTTTAAATGTACAGTTCTATGTGATTAAGTATGTTCATATTGCACAACCGTCACCAGCATCCATCTCCAGAATTTTTACCACTTTGCCCAACTGAAACACAGAATCCATTCAATACTAACTCCCCACTCTTCCTTCCAGCCCCTGGCAAAAAAAAATGTAACTTACATACACTTTTCCAATTTCAAGTAATTAGAATAATATAGTTGCTAATGTTTTTGCTATATAACAGCTTACGGAGACAGAATTCACAAACCAGTAAAATCCACCTATTAATGTATCCAATCGAACAGCTTTTAGTATATTCACAGAGTTATACAAGCATTGTCACTACTGAATTTGAAAACACTGTTCACACCAAAAAGAAGCCCCATACCCATTAGCAGCCAGTCTCCTCTCTTCCCTCCCCCAGCTCCCGGCAAGCATTAATCCACTATCTATCTATGGAGTTGCCTATTCTGGATATTTCATATAAGTGGAGTTCTACATATATGTGGCCTTCTGTGCCTGGCTTTTTACTGTAATGTATCAATCCCTCATCTTTTTAACTATCTAATCATATTTCAGTTGTGTGGCTTTACCACATTCTGTGATCCATTGATCTACTGAGAAACATTTAGGTTGTTTCCATTTTGGGGCTACTGTAAATAATGCTATAAACATGCATGTATGAGTTTCTGGGTAGACAGAGGTTTTCGTTTCTTTTGGGTATAGTTACGTAAGAGTGGAACTGCTGGGTCATACGGTAATTTCGATGTTTAACTGTTTCAGGAACTGACAAACTGTTTCCCCACAGTGTCTGTACCTTTCCCTGCCAGCAGCAATGTGTGAGGGTTCCAACTTCCCCATATCCTTAGCAGCCCTTGTTATTGTCTGCCTTTTTAATTATAGCGCTAGACTTCCTTTAATGAAGAGAGCTGTAAAAATCTCTCTCTAGCTTTTTACAGTCAAACAATACACATCCTGAAGTTGCCATATGGTTATTTTTTCAACACTCTGAGGTAAGTTATTTTGTTTAATTTTTTCCTAGCAAGCCAACGAAAAGTAAATTTTAGCTTAGTGTAATTCAAACTATTTCAAATCAACGAGATTCTCAAGTACCTAAAATATAACTCCCATGATACGGAGCCTTGTTGCTCAATCATTCTGGGCTTTAAAAAAAGGTTAGAACAATGAGTAAGTAGGAGAATACTAGCATGGCTAATAAGAGAAACTAACAATCATGCCTCACCATACCAGGACTCAAATGTATTAAGTTCAAAACTGAAATAGCAAAGGTACATTAGTCATGATGGAAACAGTCTGATTTTACGGAAACAGTCACTCAAACAAGACATTTAATTCTGGTATTACTCTAAGTAATTTTTCATTAAATTCATGAGCACAGAAAAAAATCCCAAGGATAGGAAGCCTTCCGTATTTCTGAATGCAAATTCCTAGGGGAAAGAACTAGCAATGAAAGCCTAGCAAGGATTTAAGGGATTATAAAAAAGACAAAAAATGCAGCTGGAGACTGACCTCAGAGCAGCTAGGCTGGTGTGGATAGCTGATAAACAAGAGGATTCAGCCTCCCTTAGCCCTGCTTTCTTTAGCATATAGACTATGCAGTGTGGAAGCCGAAACTTTAGAGGGACTATGCCACCCAGAGTTGGGCAGTGACTTGCTTGAGATGATCCAGCAAGTTAGTGATGCAGGTGGGGACACAACCCCGATTCTCTGACTCAAGTCCAAAATACTTTCTAGGGTCCACACTTTAGTTGCCACTCCTGAATAGAATTTTTTAATTTTAAAATTAAATTTTAAATTAACTGCTTGCCTCACTTGGCAATTCTTATTTCTCTGTAGTGTCTCTGACTAAAGAAAATAAATAATAATTTAATAGCATTCATTAGTAGCCAAAGGGTAAATAGAGCTAGACTTCCTGTCTACTGGAAATCCATGGAAAACATTTTATACCAAAGTAGTGTCTGGCAATTTATATTCTATGCAGACTGAGAAACTGACAAACAAGGAGATCTTGTAATAAATTCATGTGACGTTCTCTTCGCTACAGTAGGAAGCCATTTTCTAATGTTTAAATATTGCTGAGGTTTGGTGGTGGGGCGCCTGGGTGGCTCAATCAGTTGAGTGTCCAAGTCTAGATTTTGGCTCAGGTCATGATCTCAGGGCCATGGGACCAAGCCCTGAGTCGGGCTTTGTGCTCAGTGGGGAGTCTGCTTGGGATTCTCTCCCTCCCTTTCCCTCTGCCACTCCCTCCTCTAAAAAATAATATAAGTAAATAAGTAAATATTGCTGGGGGAGGGAACCCACTTATCTACAAAACCAGCCAGCTGCTCCATCATCCAAGTGATGGATGGGTAAGGTTTAAACAACAGTTTAATTCACATACCAAATTCAAATATATTCAACTCAAATTGTCACCTCACCAAGAATATATTTTACCTAATTGAGAAGCAGCATTATCATCTGTCAAAGTTAATATCTAATGTTAAATAGCACTTTAATGAAAATGAACATTTAAAAAAGGAATTAAGAGTTTAGCTATCAACGAATCAAGTTTGTGACAATGCCTGGAAACTCTGAGGGGAAAAAAAAGCAGCAAAAAAGAGACAAAATCTCAGCTATTACAAGGCTCATCATAAACAACAGAGCATGCAATGGAAATTATTTAAATTAATCTAGCTAGCTAGCCATTTACTCACTCATTCCTTCATTCCATCACTTTCTAAAATTCTGATGACTTTAATCAGTTAACCAGTGGAAAGTTACCAAAATGAGAAGGGCTTCACATTACAGGCCATCATTTTCCAGACAAGGAAACACTTAAAATCAAAATTAAAAATCCTTTTTGGGGGGCACCTGGGTGGCTAAGTCTGTTATGTGTCCAACTCTTGATTTCAGCTTAGGTCATCATCTCAGGGACCTGAGATCGAGCTCCGTGTCAGGCTCCATGCTCAGTGTGGAGTCTGCTTGAGATTCTCTCTCTCCTTCTCCCTCAACCTCTCCCCCTGCTTGCACTCTCTCTCTAAATCAATCAATAGATAAAATCTTTTTAAAAATCCCTGTTTGGATAGGTGAAGAAAAGCAAACCAGGCATACAATAGTCTAAAATTTAAAAAACAAGTGTTTTTCACGAGGGGTTTCAACCATCTGGAAATTCTGCCATTCCTCATCAGATTCTGGAACAGAATGCACATGTGGCATGTCTGAATTTCAGAAACTTAGAATACTAGAATCCAAATCCCAATTCTGAAAAATTATCCATAGCCTCGCCTTCACATTAAGTAGCAATTTTAGCTTCCCATTATGAAAAAAAAAATAATGGTTGTAAAACAGAATGCAAAAAAAGTGACCATTTATCAAACCTAAGGGTAGTGAAGAACAAAGGACAGGATTACATTAGGTTAAGGAAGAAAGAAGGGCAGTGATTCAAAAGGAAAGTTTTGGTGAGCAAGGGCAGTGATCCAGAAAGAAATTTTCAATTGTAAGCCAGAGGTAAAGTGTTCCATAATTGGGGGATGTTTTTCCCCCTTTAGAATAATAAATACAACCTACTTAGTGCTTGATGTATATAAACATTAAAACTTATTAATTTTAATATACATTTCAAAATGTGATATGATGGGTAATTGATGGGGGAATGGGGGAAGGAACTAAGGGATGGAACAAAGGAAAGGAAAGGAGGGACCAAAAAAGACAAAGGGCATATATACAAAGAAATAAAGATAGAGAGGAAGAGAAAACAAGAAGTGAGAAAAGGAAATGGAAGGAAAAAAATAAAAAGGAAAAAAATAGAGCCACACACCCAAAAGGACAAAAAGAGAAAGCAAGGAAGAATAGAAGGTACGAGGGAGGGCCAGGGAAAGTGCAGTAGGTCCCGCAGGTTTTCCTATGTGTTACTTGGCTCCTCTCCTATAGGATTCAGCTAGGCTTTACAGTGTTATTGATTGTTGCCCTTTGATTAGCTTAAACTTCTTGACTTGCTCTAATCTCACATTCTTAGAAGCCTTTACTGTCTGTGATAGCTACAGCTGCTCACCAGGAGGGAAGCATATCCTCTGGGCTGCATGCTGATGACCATGGCAATATTGTCAGGAGTCTGCGGCTTCACCCCAAGTTCTCACCTCACCTTTAAATTGGGAGAATGGGTTGTGGGTCTGATTTAGTGGAGCACAATGAAAACTGGAAAATACAAAATACATAAAGAAACAGACGGCTACATGCTTAGTGTAGATGGCAGGTGTTCCTCATTTCCCTCCATATAATGTCCACAATAACGCTCTGTCTGCAGATTTTCTGCATTTACTCTTCTATCTTGTTTTTAGAAATGAACTACCAGGAACAGTTTTTGTTTTAATTATTTTTCAGATGAAAAGCTATTGAGTACAATGAACACAATTTAATTTTCTCTTTATGACCCAGGTTCATCTTTTATTTTATTGAGGTACAGTTGACATACATTATATTAGTTTCAGGTGTACGACATAGTGATTAGACATCTGGATAAACTGCAAAATGATCACCACAGTAAATCTAGTTACCATCAGTCACCACATAAACTTACAACATTATTTACTATATTCCCTGTGCTGTACACTACATCCCATGGCTCATTTTATAACTGGAAGTTTCTACTTTGATCCCCTTCACCCATTTGACCCTGCTCAACTCCCCACTCCCCTCTGGCAACCACCAACTCATTCTCTGTATCTATGAATGTGGGTTTTGTTTTGTTCATTTTCATTTTGTTTCTTAGATTCCATATATAAGAAATCATATGGCATCAGTATTTATCATAACACAATACCCTTAAGGTTCATTCATATTGTACAAATGGCAAGATTTCATTCTTTCTCTATGGCCGAGTAGTAGTCCACAGTGTGTGTGTGTGTGTGTGTGTGTGTGTGTGTGTGTGTGTGTGTGTGATCTTCTTAATGTATTCATCCACTGATGGAGACTTAGGTTGTTTCCCTATCTTAGCTATTGTAAATAATGCTGCAAAGAACATAGGGTTGCATATATCTTTTTGAATTAGTGTTTCCATTTCTACCCAGTAGCAGAATTGCTGGATCACATGGCAATTCTATTTTTAATTTTTTGAGGAACCTCCATACTGTTTTCCACAGTGGCTGCACCAATGTACATTCCCACCAACAGTGCAAGAAGCTTCCTTTTTCTCCACATCCTTGCCAACATGTACTACTTGGTTTTTTGATAACAGCCATTCTGATAGGTGTAAGGTGGTATCTGACAGGTGTAAGGAGATATCTCATTGCTGTCTGTGATGTGCATCCCTCTGATCATTAGTGATGGAGAGCATCTTTTCATAAGTCTTCTGGTCATGTGTATGCCTTCTTTGGAAAAATTTCTAGTCATATCCTCTGCTCATTACTGAAGAAGACTTTTGTTGTTACTATTGAGTTGTACTGAGTTCTTTATATATTTTGGGTATTAACCCCTTATCAGATATATGATTTGCAAATTTCTTTTCTCATTCAGTAGGCTGCCTTTTTGTTTTGTTGATGGTTTCCTTTGCTGTGCAGGAGCTTTTGATGTGTCCCATTTATCTGTTTTTGCTTTTGTTTCCCTTGCCTTTGGAGTCAGATCAAAAAAAAATCACTAAGACTGATGTTAAAGAGCTTACATCTATGTTTTCTTCTAGCAATTTTATGGTTTCAGGTATTATATTCCAGTCTTTAATCCATTTTGAGTTAATTTTTGTACATGGTATAAGATATTGACCCAACTTCATTCTTTTGCATGTAGCTATCCAGTTCTCCCAACACCATTTATTGAAGACGTTGTCCTTTCCCCCATTGTATATTCTTGCTTCCCTTGTAGATTACCATACAAGCACAAGTTTATTTTTGGGCTCTCCATTCTGTTCCACTGATCTGTGTTTGTTTTTTATTCCAATACCATACTGTTTTAATTACTACAGCTTTGTGGTATAGTTTGAAATCTGGAATGTGATACCTCTGGCTTTGTTTTTCTTTCTTAAAACTGTTTTGGCTACTCAGGCTCTTTTTGTTTTGTTTTGTCTTGTTTTTGTAGTTTCACATAAACTTTAGAATTATCCTAGTTCTGTGAAAAATGCCATTGGAAGTCTGACAGGAATTTCACTGAATCAATAGACTGCTTTGGGTTGTATGGGCATTTAAAAAATATTAAATCTCCCAATCTATGAGCATGGAGTGTCTTTCCCCTTCTTTGTGTCTTTTTCAATTTCTTTCATTAAAGTTTCACAGTTTTGAGTGTGCACAGGTCTTTCACCTCCTTGGTTAAGTTTATTCGTAGGTATTTTATTCTTTTTGATATCATAAATGGAATTGTTTTCTTGATTTCTCTTTCTGATAGTTCAAGTGTACAGAAATGCAACAGATTTTTGTATCTTAATTTTGTGTTCTGCAACTTCACTGAATTCATTTATTAGTTCAAACAGTTTTTGTTGTGGAATCTTTGGCTTTTCTATACATAGTATCATGTTTGTGACATGTGACAGCTTTACTTATTCCTTTCCAATTTTTGTGCCTTTTATTTCTTTCTCTTGCCTAATTGCTGTGTCTAGGACTTCCAATACTATGTTGATTAAAAAATGGGTAGAGTAGGCATCCTTGCCTTGCTCCTGGTCTTAGAAGAAAAACTTTCAGCTTTTCACCACTGAGTATTATATTAGCTGAGGGTTTGTCATATATGGATTTTATTATATTGAGGGTATGCTTCCTTTATAACTGTTTTGCTGAGAGGTTTTTTCATAAATACATGCTAAACTTTGTCAAATGCTTTTTCTGCATGTTTTGAGATGATCATATGATTTTAATCTTTCACTCTGTTAATGCGGTGTATTATACTGATTGGTTTGCAGATGTTGAACTGGAGTAAATTCCACTTGATTATGGTATAGGGTTCTTTCAATGTTTTGCTGAATTCGGTTTGCTAATATTTTGTTGAGGAGTTTTACACCTATGTTCATCAGGGATATTAGCCTGTAATTCTTTTTTGGGGTGTCCTTGTCTGGTTTTGGTAGCAGGGTGAGCCCTCACAAAATGAGCTTGGAAGCTTTCCCTCCTCTTCAATTTCTGGAAGAGTTTGAGAAGGATAGGTGTTATATATTCTTCGAATGTTTGTTAGAATTCACCAGTGAAGCTGCCTTGTCCTATACATTATTTGTTGGGAGGTTTGATTACTGATCTGATCTCCTTACTAATAATCTAGGACTCAGTCCATTCAGATTTCCTATTTTTTTATGATTCTTTCCTGGAAGATTGTAAGTTTCTAGGAATTTCTTCTAGGTCACCCATACTGCTGGTGTATACTTGTTCATAGCAGTCTCTTATGATCCCTTGTGGTTCTGTTGTATCAGTTGTAAATTCTCTTTCACTTCTGATTTTATTTATTTGAGCCTTCTTTCTTTCCTGGTGAGTCCAGCTAAAAGTTTGTCAGTTTTATTTCAAAGAAGCTATTTTTGGTTTCACTGACCTTTTCACTGGCCTTTTCTATTGTCTTTTGGTCTCTATTTCATTTATTTCTGCTCTTATCTTTATTATTTTCTTCCTCCCACTAACTTTGGGCTTCATTTGTTTTTCTAGTTCCTCCAGGTATAAAGCTAAATTGTTTATTTGAGATTTCTCTTATTTTTTTTTGAGGTAGGTCTGTATGGCCATAAACTTCCCTCTCAGAACGCTTTTGCTGCAGCTCAGATTTTGGTATGTTGGATTCTGTTTTCATAGAATGGTTAAGACCTTTTATCCCAGAGTCAGACATATCTGCATGTCGATCCTGGTTCCACTGCTTACTAGCTGTGACATCTGGGCAAATCTCTTAACCTCTATCAGACTCAATTTCCTCACCTATAAAATGGGGATTGCTAACACGACAGAGGTACTGTGACAAGTAAGTAAAATAATACCTGCACAAGTGCCTTGCATACACTAGGTGTTTAGTAAGTAGTGGCTGTCAAAGAACTTTCACTCTAAGTTTATGCCCACAGCCCCCCTGTCATGGCCTGGGGGAGAGGAAGGAGCCCCAAGAATAAGAATGGCCCTTCAACCTTGATGCGGGGGAACCTAAACAAGTTACCTTCTCTAAGAATTAAATGCAGCCATCTCAAGGGATAATGGTTACTTTTCCAGGCATGGTCCTTTTGAAAAGCCTTAATTTCATTTTCAAAATATATTATATATGTGCTATATGCTTTTTATCATCTGAAGAGCCATGAGGATATAAGAATAGATTACAAAATAATATATGGGTATATGTAAAAGACTTATTAAAATCATATACAATACGAATGCTGAAAGGACTGGTCAGACAAGGTTCACTTCTTTTCTGGAAGGATCTTTTTACCCTTTCTGCTACTGGTTTACTGGTTACCAAGTGACCCAGAATTACACGTAAATTTATAGAAATGAAATGTATACACTTTTTTTTTTAGTTAACCAATTTACTACATCAAGTAAGGTGCTTTTTCATCAAGAATTTCTATTATCCCACAGGCATGCATTCATATCTTGCTTTGTGACTCTTAGTGTTCCTGAACTAGGTTTTTAAAATCTCCAGGAGGGGCATGTGGGGGGCTCAGTTGGTTAAATGTCTGCCTTCAGCTCAGGTCATGATCTCAGGGTCCTGGGATCGAGCCCCAGGTAGAGCTCCTGGCTCAGCAGGGAGTCTGTTTCTCCCTCTCCCATTACCCCTCCTCCTGCTCCTTCTCTCTCTCTCTCTCTTTCTCTCTCTCTCTCTCTCTCTCTCTCTAAAATACATAAATGAAATCTTTTTAAAAATTTAAAAACACCCAGGGCAAGGATTGGTCTTGTACTTCCGTACAAGAAATGTTGACCAAGAAATGCGGTTCCCTGAATTGTGATCAATTTATCTTGAATAGATTTAAATATATTGTCATTTATCATACTGGTTATACTACATCAAAATTCTTAGGGACAAAACAAAACAAAACAAAACACTTGCAAAGCAGCAGACACAGAATGAGAAATGAGAAGCTCCATGCTTTCCTCATCTAAACCACAGGTTTAGAGATTTTGATCTTGTCAGTAAAAAAAGTTTGATCACGCTCCCCCAATATGTATATTTATTTATAAAGTATAAACATGTGCTACCATCACTAGCTAATATATCCCAAGTACAATATATATTTGAGTAAGCTTTGTTGTTAAAGACAGCGTATATAAATACATATTTTCAGTAACGTTCTTGATCATTTCTTTCTTATTTGGGGGTTTGACATCTTGTCAGGTCTCATTAGAACATCTTCATTTTTACTTTAGGACTTGTCCAACCGAATTATAAGGTAGCTTGCAGAAGTGTCAGCTAGCTCCACCATTTTCTTGTCTTTGCCTTGTTGCCTGTATTATTATTATTGTCACCAATCCATTGTTCCTGTGCAGGAAATCTTCTTAAGCCCTTTGTCCATCCCTGCATGGGTTAGTTTATCTACCTTTAGCTAACCTATGAACAATGGTCAGATGGCTTCAGGAGACTTCTGCAAAGAAACCACTAGTTGAAGGACATACCAAGAACTATGAATCCACTTAACCAGATGCATGTAAACTGCAATATGCTGAAAGCAAATGAAAGGAGTATGCCACTCTCAATTTCCATCAAATCAGGAATCTCTGACATTCCTCAAGATCCTTCATTTAGAATGTGGCAGTGAGCTTCAGATATAAACCAAATGAGACACCAGCATCAGTCCATACATTAAGGATTTGTAGGGTTTAAGTACTTCCTTACATTTTAGATAAGAAAGATCATAAACTGAATTTCTAACTTTTTTTTCTCACCCTGCAAAGGATCATCTAGGTGCACCCCTCTTGGGAGACTGCAAAGCTATAGTTCCTGAGCAAATTCTAGGAGACTGGTTCTAATCTACCTAGATACAGGATACTATGAGCAAAAACAGCTTTAAATACAAAAAGAGCCAATATCTCTGGAGGTAGATACACATGTACTACCATCACCATAACTGTAGTATTACCTTGTTGGAGTCCTCAAAACCACCCCATTTTCCAGATAAGGAAACTGAGGTTCCATGAGTTCAGTGAGATTAAGCAACTTGCCGGAGATTATAAAACTAGGTAACAGGGTTGACATCTGAACTCATCAGGGCTGCAAGCTTCTAGAGCCCCTTCTCCTTTCACGGTACCACTTCTAGAATGTTAGCAGATCAACATAAATGTATGCATACACATTTAATCAGTTTTAAGGACAAATGTCCCCAATTAATGCTGCTTCCCCTGGGGTTTCACTGAAGGCTTTAAGTGCTAAGTGTGAGCAGTTCTGAAACTTAGATAAATGGTACTTTGTTTAGTTAAGGTATTCGCTTGTTTTTGTTCTCCTGTTTACTCCATTGCGATCTTGGTGATTCAGAGCTGCTGCCATTGAAAAAGATGTTTTATCTAAATTTAATAAGCCCTATTAGTGGGACACGAAGACTTCCCTTACTCTGAAGCTTTTCCACAACTGGAAATTTCATCCGCTGGAAGGCATAACAGTGTTACCGAAGAACTAGTTTTGGACATCACTAGACTGGAGGGCCTGTTTCTGATTTTTAACTCTGCTTTTCCAACCTGAATGAATAAGCTCTCTCATGCTGCCCACACAAGAGTCATGCAATTTTTGTCCTCTCCTTTTTCTGTGGTAATCAAATCTATAAATTAAACCCTGAACTACAAAACATATGTTGTCACTGTAACTTATGTGCCATGTTAGGGTGGTTTGGTCTGACCCTCTAGTTTGCTGTCCTTTCTAAAACTCCTGCCACCCCTAGATGGTACGGGTGTGCTGAGAGCTAGCATGCTGGTTCTCACCGTGGGGCCTCTGCTTTTCTCAGAGGTCACTAATGGGGCACTAACGGTAACAAAAAAGAGTTCAGTCAGTCTTCAAGATGAGATACAAAGTACACTTATCAACTTGATTATGCTGAGGAAGAGACCGAAAAGGAATCCAGCGCCCCCCCACTACCTCTGAAATGGCTTTCACCTTTCTTTGTGTTTTCAACCTTATTTTCACTGTCTTCTTTCCCCCTCCCCCACCTTCTTGATGTTTTCCTCTTTTCCTTCCTCTTTCTACTCTCCTAAGGTAAGAAAGAAAGAATAGTAAAACATCATAAGGAGGAGATGAAAGAAATGAATGGGGGTGGGAGAGAGAAAACACTAACACAAAGGCCAACAGCTGCTGCCTCCACTGGACATCGGACATCGTAACATGTCAGGGTGCAAGGCAACTACAGGTTCTTATGCTCTACCACTGGGTCAAGATGACCCATTCCCTTGGGTACTGGTTTTAATGTTACAGCTCAGCTCTTGTGGAGTAGATAGGTGATAATGACACAGAAATGTGCAAAATCCACTGTTTGTTTCTTTCTAGGGTTTTAAAGGTAACCCTGTAAAGCAGAGGGAGACTGGGAAGAAAAGCTGAGTGCCTCAACCCCCTCACCACTTAAACAGGCAATGGTTATAGAATCAGTTCCTTGGTTTGTATACTTTCTAATGGCATGTTTCGCTCCTATGAAGCATAACTACATGTCTGTTTTTAAGGATTCTATAACTTGCCTTGCATGGATTACAATGGAACTGTTTTAATTTTTATCATTGTGTGATATCTTTGGGGGAAAAGTATCCATCGTTCCTATCATCTTTGTTTTATGATTCTTCACAGTTTCCAAAGGGTCTTCACATCTTTTAGCCTAGCTGACCCTCAAAACAGCCCCATGAAGTAGACCAAGTGAATGCTCCATTACATTAGAAACCATAATAGGTGTCCTTCAAGAACAAGGCCCCCTGTGGTCATAGAGTCATCCAATGTCAGCGCTTACAAGCATTCAGAGATCATCCACGTGGCACTCTTCATTTGACATTTAGGGGAACTAGAGCAGAAGGTGACTCTACTCTGCATCTCCTGACTGCCCTCATCCCCCATCCGCTGACCTTTCACATATCTGTTGACCTACTGTGTCTTAATCCAATAATATTCCAGAACGGATGTTCAAGGAGCAAAGAAGAAAATGCCAAAGGGCACCAGGAAAGAGCTAGAACAGTAAAGCAGTGAGCTTCCCAGCATAACTCAACACTGCCAGGCAGCTGGCACTTGTCTGCATGCTGAAGCCATGCGGAATCTCGAAACTGAGCAGATCAGTGTGGGGGTCGGGGGGCAGCACAGCACCACCACGGTGACGGTGGTACGAGGTCTTCACTAGTCCCCTCCTCTGTGTTTCTAGTTCACTCCCTTGTCTCACTCTATTCTCACACACCTAGGAGGTGTCGCTTTTTTCCTCATTATGCTTTTTCTTTGTTCTTTTTTCCCCCTTGCGGTCCATCCATTCTGTCCCCTCAACTCTCTCTAGCTGCTGAGCTACAGAGAAGGAATATTCAGGAGAAAAGTTATGTGTTTTTTTTTTTAATAGGGTATTTAGGGACACCTGGGTGGCTCAGTCAGTTAAGCATCTGCCTTCAGCTCAGGTCAGGATCTCAGGGTCCTGGGATCAAGTTTCACATCAGGCTCCTTGCTCAGTGGGGAGCCTGCTTCTTCCTCTGTCTGCCCCTCCCCCTGCTTGTGCTCGCTCTCTCGCACTCTGACAAATAAATAAATAAATAATTTTTTTAAATAGGGTATTTAATGCCATTTACCAAGCTCTAACAACGAAAGAATCTGTCCCTGTTGTAAATGCCACTGTATGTTCTGATGGTATATGTATAAATATGTCAAATTAATTTTTTAAAGATTTATTTATTTTAGAGAAAGAGAGAGAGAGCAATGCATGGGAGCAGGGGGAAGGGCAGAGGGACAGTGAAAACCCTCAAGCAAACTCCCTGCTGAGCACAGAGACTGACGCAGGGCTCAGGGCTCCATCCCAGGACCTTGAGATCATGACCTGAACCAAAATCAAAAGTCAGCCTCTTAACCGACTAAGCTACCCAGGCACCCCTAAAAATGTCAAATTATAAGCTGGTCAGGGCAAGATGACTGCAACGCCCATTTTCAAGTAAATATCACAACGCCACAAGTAGACTGAGGATGAGAAGAACCCGTGGTTTTTGATGTACTGCTAACCTCTCAGATTTTAATCCAACCTACTTTCCAATCCCTTAACTTGAAACAGATTTTACTTTGTTCCTTTCAACAAATGTTTAAAAGTGAGCCTGATCAAACAGGAAAGAGTATTTTTGCTCTCCATCTTGATTGGTCGTCTCTTGATAAACCCAATTTTCAAAGGCAAAGGAAAATTCCACTTGTATAGTTTTCCATTCTATTACCATTAAACATTACTTAATTCTCCCACTGAAAGGGTCCTACACTGATTTTGTTTCCATGAGACAAGCACATGGGGTAATAAAATACATTGGAAAACCTTTGCACTACACTGCTGAAATCACAATTGCTGATTCTGTACTACAGTACGTATTAGGAAAACCACAGTAGATACAAAAAGGAAACGGCATCATTTGGGGATGGAAAAATGCAATGGAGAAAAGCCATGCAATTTAAATTCCAGTCACGTGACAAAAGCTCCGTCCCCCACCGCAGAACTTGCCACAAAGAAGTGGCAGTCCTAATGATTACTGCTGGAAGAGAATCTCTGTGAACATGAGTTCATTCATTCAGCAAATATTTATTCAGTGCCTGCTGTGTGCCAAGCACAGGTATACACCCAGGGGCATAGCGTGCTCCACTGCAGTTCCATGGGGACACCTTGCTTCATAGAAGTTTCGCTACACTACCTTGACATGGCTGGCACTTCTAGGCACAGCCCAAAACACGTAATGACAAGTACAGACCTCACACACTAAGTTACATTTTGGAGATGTAAAACAAAAACCAACAAGAGAAAGGGGGGCACCTAAATTTGCAAGGCCTTGTTACTTTTTGCTTTACAGATATTATCCTGTTTGTAAAAGAAAATCTACCAGGCTAATAGGCAAAGCCCTACAGAAACTCAATGACTAAGTTTTTGACTCCTTCGTACCCACATTGCATGTTATAGGTATAAGGTCCTTAGACCATGAGCTCCATGAGTATGGCAACTGTGTTCATTTTGCTCACCACTGTATACCTGGTGCCTAAGCATTCAGTAGCCGATGAGTAAATATTTAATGAGTGAAGGAAAGCATAGAGGAAGGTAGTCTCAAACTTCATATACATTTATTGGTAATATAATAAACATTAAAATGGCCCTACTGGTTTTACTTTATTAAAGAGCCAACACTGCCCTAGACGCCAAATATCCTTTTATTCAACAACTTAAAAAAAAAAACAACAACTCTCCACTGAAGTGTGTTTTGCCCTGTTTGATGTCTATGGAATGCTGTTCATTTAGGTGGTAACTGGCCTTTTTAGTCTTCAGTTAAATTACCGTACATTCACAGTACAGCTGTTTGGCAACATATTTCTACCCAAAACTCATAGACTGCTATAAATAGATAATAATCCACTTCCATGATAGAGTTATGGAGTTGCTTTGATCTCACAGGCCTTTCTCCCCACAAGGAAAACACAGATGCTTTGCATCCTGAAGGAGCTCAATGGCCTCTTATGTTTGTGGGGTGATTATCACTATTTTGTTGTAGTTTGAAACATATAGGGACCCATATTACTAGTCTATTTTTAATGCCTTTCACACCTTCTTATAAAGGAACATCTTACGAACTGGATGAATCATCCATCAGCAAGGGCAGGCATAAGGAAAAAAAAAGAAGCATAAGGTAACAGTTTCTCTAAAAGAACACAGGCCTAAAGAAAAATCAGACATCCATTCACAAATAAAAAAAATCCTTTACAAAATTCTATGCCCACTCTTCTGGTTCTCTGTGGGATGTCAGGGGAGATAGCATCCAAAGAGAAAAGGGGACTTGATGGAGATCAACCCTCGGAAGCTATGAGAATGATCTAGTGGGAGAAGAACTGACTCTGGGGATGACCAGTAGACCTCTCTCTGGTGCGGCTGCCCCGAGTATTTGTCAACTGAGAGGATCTACAACCTACCAGGCCAAGAGGGGTTAAGTATTAGTATGCATGAGCACACATTCTCTCCATCACATTAGACTTTCAAATTCCCAGGTCTGGTTTGCCTTTTACAAGGAATAATATTGGTTTAGAATGCTGCTTAGAGCCTGCTCCACAAACCTGAGAGGCCAGGTTACAGCACCTCATTTTCCTTTGCTAGTGCCATGCCTTCCCCCTCCCCTGTGTAACTAAAAGCCACTTCTTAGATGTTGGCAAACAGCATTAAGGGAACTGAGAGAATATTTTCTGTGGACTTAACTTTCCTGGAAATAATTATCAGCGATGGAAAGCAAACTCTTTGTAACAGAATACAATGTCATTAATTTGTGCTCCACTAATGCAAAATTTTTGCTAATTCAAACAGACTCAGTCTGACTGGAAAAGAAGGGTCTGCTATGCTCAACAAATCAACCTCATAATTAAGGTTGTGAGGGAAGTACAGAAAGAGCAACTAGTTTCAGGACTTAAGAATTAGCTATCTCCGTGCACTGCACCATGATAATTGTGAAACTTTTGTGTAGATGAAAAGGCAGCTCTCTGGAAGACATCTACTTGGTAGTATGCTCCTCACCCATTCTGAGCTATCTGTGGCATTAAAACAAGCGAAACTACTTTAAAAATAAACATTTCATTCAGGCTCTGTTGATCATACTGACTTCCTGCACTTATTTCAAATTAGGGAACTTTTACATCCACTTCAGTGTGGCTCATTACTCGCCTACGGTCGTAATCACACTGAAGGACCTGTACGCACAAGCCTTACGGCAGGTCATAAATAACTGACTCAGAAATATGGCACAGGCCTCCTGAGTTCAATAACTTCCTGTCGGATCTAAAGAAGTTGCAAATTTTTAATACCCTGGGTTACATCAAGCTGTAAAATGGGGGGGGGGGGCTCCCATCCCTTGAGGTCGTAGACCTACACAAGACAACAAACAAAATGAAAGGCAGAGCCACAGCCTTCTTGGGAAACCCATAAATTAAGTAGGAAATACTCATTATGAGACAGGTATCAAATGAAAGCCCAACAAAGTACCAACACTGTCCAAAGGAAATATTCCCAGTGGTGGTTACTCCTCACACCTCCTCGTTCCTCACACCTGCTGGCTCTCATCTTACTCTGCTCGCTGCCTTAAGGCCCAGGTACCTTGTCACAAGGACACATCTGACCATGCAGATTATATTGTGATCTTCTGGATTTGTAGAGGTCTCCCTTAAGCACAGCATACAGAACTAGCATATCGTGGATGGGTATTCCACTAATTTCACTTGGTTTCAGGTGATAAGACTCCCTCTTTTCATATACAGAACTATAAATCAGAACAATAAGATTTAAAAAAAAAGGCTCCAAGATTTCCAGTTTCTATGGAAACCTGAAAAATACCAGAACCACCAAATGTGTTTGCTTAAGACAATTTGAGACACTAAAATTGATAGGGATCCCAGAAGAATACTGAATAAAATAATCATAGGTCAATGTTCCAAAGCAAAATGCTAGCCGGTAAATTTTCTAGGGAAAAAAATTCTGCAAAGTGGTTTTGGGCAAGAGTCTGTACTACCTTTTACAACACAGGTCTCTCTTCATCAACTGTGACATCTCTATCATCAGTGTTAATTAAGAAGAATAAGAGAGTCCACAGTCCAAAAATCATCTACAACTGGACACCATAAACTTGTGACTCTTTTAAAGTTAGAAATTGTACCTTTAAAATTATGCCTGGCTTGGGCAACTATTTAAGGTAGTCGGTAAACAAAGGGCACAAGCCAATTGCTGGGCAGGGTGAGGCAGCCTAGGCTTTTCTGTGGAAGATCATAAATGGCATAATCCATATCTGAATAAAACCAAGCACAGACTATGAATTTTCTAAATTTTCTAACTTTTCTAATTTTCTAAATAAATATTAGGAAACAAATGTAGTCATAATACAAATTTACTACTTAATGCCAGACTATTGTAATACGTTAACATTTTTTTTTAAAGTTTGTGATCTTTTACTTGAAAAGAAGAAAAAATCACCACCACTTTTTTTTACTGTGTCTACAACAGCAACCACCCTGTCATTTTCACTGTATTTCAGGGCTTCTCTTCCTTTTGGAAAAGACAAGTGGACATCTGTATCTAGGGGAGCTTTCTTTTTTTCCCCTCAGGGAAGCATTCAAATGATCTCATGGTACTAACTGTTCATTTTCACTGCCCTATACTAACATGGCTCTAAGTGTAAGTGACCCCAGCTGATACCTGGAAATGTTATTTTCTTTGTTAATGGAAATTACAGCTAGAGGGGCTGGATTTTTTGACTCCAGGAAACTGCCCCCATAGGAGGCTCTGAAAATCTAGGCAAGTCAAGAAAGCCCAAGCATCACAAGGCACTCCTACACACATTTCAGAGGACCCCTTGGCTGGAATTATACCAGTCTAAGTAAGAGCTTCAGAGTTATAATATCACTCAGCGATGATATAAAAACAAATCTCCTAAATTGGAATCATATTCACAAAACATCTGGAAAGTTCCCCAAAGGAGAAGTGATTACCCAAAAGTATTGCTAAATAGATGGAAGAGAAGATGCTGACTTGTATCATAATACAAAAATCAGTCAGTTTCCATTGTCCTAGACAAATCAACAGATGTGCTGTTTACCTTTAAGGAAGCCTGGAATCTATTTTAATTCAGCCTTGAAACCCAGACATTCTTAGGTAATAAGTACAGATATTTAAATTCCATAACAACCGCCCAGTGTTTACAAACATTTATTTCTTTATAGCTTTCTCATCCACAAAATGTATATTTGGTTACAAAGAGGAATTTTGAGGGTTCGGCTGTACTTTCACAAATGTAACATCAGTGTTCCTTCAAGCAAGTGGTAACCCTATAAAAAAATGATCTTTTATTGTCTAAGCTTTGCTTCGTGGCATGGACCAAAAGAAAATGGTGCTATCTGGGTCTTGCTCCTCTACTGTCTTTATTACATGTTTACAAAAGATAATATATTAAATAAATAACACTGTATGGTATAATAAG
Organism: Spilogale gracilis; assembly: GCA_004023965.1. Lineage (NCBI taxonomy): Eukaryota > Metazoa > Chordata > Mammalia > Carnivora > Mephitidae > Spilogale > Spilogale gracilis. The sequence goes on along the minus strand of PITA01000092.1, from coordinate 255,139 downwards.
GTTTTAAATCATAGGCTCCTCTGTCGCTACTCTATCCCAAAAGGAAGTGATGTTCAATATATTCTTAATTTAAAAAGATCGTCTGTGATCAAATTTTTTGTTTAAAAATTTTTTTGTTTAAAAAAGGGACCTCAAGATTCAGGTCCAAATTGCTTTAGCGTTAAAAATGACTGTTTCACAAGCAATGTGCCAAACGCACGCCTCTTCCCAAGGCTGCCCACCAGCGGTGTCATCTCCCCATCATGAAAGAAGGAACCTTTGGACCTGTCTATAACTCATCCTTTTACCTCCCCCCGTGCCACAGTCTCCTCTTGTTCTGGTGCTCCCATGCCTCTGTTCTGTGTCTCCTTACATCCTTCCTGCTACTAATCTAAGTCACATCTGTAGCGTCTCTCATTTGGAATATTTAAAATTTGCCTAACTGTTCTCTCATCCCTATCCTTGCCATCCCATCCTATATATAAGCAGCCAGAGTCATCCCTGAATGATACGATTACTCTGCTGAAAATCTTTCAATGCCAATTCGATGCCTTGGGGAAAAAAAAGCTCCGGTCCCTATCTACCATTTTATCTCCCACTATCCTCACTACAGCTCAAGCCACACAGGGTTACAGTTCTCTTAACAGCAGGCGCTGTTCTGTCTCCTTGTATTTGGCTTAGGAAGTTTTTTGGACGCATCATGCATACCTTCTTCACATCCTCACTTTTGAATGTTGAAATTGAGTCTTAAACGTCCACAGAGATTCAGCTTAAATGTCAGTTCTTCTGTGAAAACTTCCCCCAGCATATGCAGCCAGAGCTGGCTTCTCTCCCTTCCAGCAGTGTTGTTTATGCCCTAATGTAGCACTTACTATGTTCTTTGTCATTCTTTTGTGCACAAGTCCCATCATCTCTTACAAGACTATACACTCACTGGGCAAAGATACTCATCTTTGTACCTCCACAACCTAATCTGGTACCTTGCTTGGAGTTATGTGCTCGATAAATGTAGAATTCAACTGAACAGAACTTATTTCAGCCTGATGTAATTGAGAAGCGTGACTGTCAGGATTTATAATAAATTCTATCTTTAACTACAGCTGTGTTGTTATAATTGCTGCTTATTTAGAGAAAATACTGAATGCATCTTTCAATCAAGCTTTGAAACTATAGTAACTATTCTAAGTTTGAATTACCTTATTAAGAAAAGAAGTAGAACAGCAAGAACACTGAAATCTGTAGTAAAATAATGGCCATGAAGAAAGCCCTCTTACAGTAGATTCAGCTGAACAAGTTCAGCCAATGAATCACAAAGACAGTCTTTTTTTTAACCCAGAATATAAAAAGGGCAATATTAAGCATATTAATGAAAACTAGCTAGGAGACACTGGGTAGAGCCTTAGTTCTCAATTAGTAACTGCTCCCTCTGCTGCAGCTGGATCTGGATCTTCTCCCACTGAAGGGCTGAGTAGATTTGATACCACTTAATTTCCAAGTCTGACAAAATCACAACTTGGAAGTAGCCTAACTACTGGCAATTGTTAAGCACAGTAAATCCCTTCTCCTTCTCTAACCCCCTCAGATGTCCTACATTCACAACTTTTGTTTGAAACCAGATGTTTTGTGGAAATTAACACATTCCTATCAAATGCATATCAAACCACTTCTTTCCCGCCCCCC